>QANY01004517.1:136692-310701 GCA_003255025.1 Datisca glomerata | reverse complement strand
GGGGGGGGGGGGGGGTTCTTCGGCTTGTCTTTTAGAATTTAAATTTGAATAAATGTCTTAAGGACTTCCTTAGGGTTAACAATTTAACTTCTGAATAAGGTTTCTTTTCTAATAATTTGAGGATATTCGACTCATTTTAAAAGTAAAGTAACATTTCGTTTTAACTTTTGAGTGAATTATACTTTATTAATGCCATAATGACATTTCTTCCGCGCGTGTTTGTTAAAACTACCTTATAGGGGTTGCTATGTGCCTCTACTAGTATCTCCCTTTTTATCTCTTTATTGTTGGGTTCCACGAGTCTTCCTCGAAATCTCAACACTCCATCTGGGAGAGAAAATTCAGACTCCTTTCCATTACCCAAATTGTTTCTCTCTTTTAAGAGTATCAGATCACTTGTCTGAGCATCCTTAATACGTTGTAGCAATGATGGCTGAACATATAGGTGTGCTAAAGTTTCTAAGACGTCATTGATCATGATCTCTAAGACAAATCTTTCGATTTCAACTTGTAATCCTTGCTGTGAGGTAATGAGCGCCGCTGAAACTCTAGACTTTCTACTTAAGGCGTCTGCCACCACTTTAGCCTTACCAGGATGATAGTTGATGACATAATCGTAATCTTTCACCAATTCTAACCATCATATTTGCATCATATTCAACTCCTTTTGGGTGAACAAATATTTTAAACTCTTGTGGTCTGTGAAGATTTCAACAAGGGTTCCTTATAAGTAATGTCTCTAGATTTTTAAAGCAAAGACAACTGCGGCTAATTCTAAATTATGAGTCTGGTAATTACTTTTGTAATTTTTTAGCTACCTAGAGGTATAGGCTATAACCTTTCCATGTTGCATAAGAACACAACCAAGGCCCTTTTTTGATACATCACTATATATTACGAATCCATCACTGTCTGTTGGTGTGACAATATTGGTGTCGGAGCTTATGGCTTATGATTTTGTAGACATATTCGTGTTAGTTATGAGTTGGGGGAATGTTTGGTTGGGGTCTAGGGCCAGAATTTAGGAAGTTGTCGTGTCTTTATATATTATATTTTGTCTGCCTTCTACGGTTACTCATTATCATTGACTAATTAGTTGTCGTACTTATGAAACTTATTCAAAATTGCTATGGCACCACGTAATCGTATTGGAAGTGTTGCTGCTCCTGCGGGTGAGGAGCAAAACAACTGGGGAAACTTTCAAGAATTTTCGCAATCTCTAATGCAATGGAGAGAAGATGGTCATAGGGAACGCCACATAGGTGGGGTCAATGAACCGGTAGCTTAGTTTAGAAAGCTATACCCACCTTAGTTCGATGAAACTTCAAGTGATACGGTAGCAGTAGAAGAATGGATTTCTAAGATTGAGGCTGCCTTCACCTTCATGGAATGTGAGGACCATCACAGGGTCTCATGTGCCACATTTATGCTGAAGAAATATGCTATGCGTTGGTGGGGGCTGACAAAGAGGATATGGAATATTGATGAGAATATGATCACATGGAGTCGATTCAAAGAACTTTTCTATGAGAAGTATTTTCCTATTATTGTGAGACAAAGTAAGGAGACAGAGTTTATTAGCCTCACTCAAGGAACCATGACCTTGATGCAGTATGAAAGAAAATTTAAGGAGTTGTCTTGCTCTTCTCCACATCTGGTGGAAACTGAAGAGAGAAAGGTACATTAGTTTTGGAGTGGTTTGTGGCTAGATATTAGGTGCTTCAAGCTGAGGTGCTTCAAGCTGCTCAGGTCTTAGCGAAAGACACCGCACCCATCGTGCATCAAGAACTTAAGGATCATAACACCTCTTTGGAAAGGAAATTTTCTGGAAAAGAAGTTCAGAAGACCAACGTGAAAGAGGGTCATTTCTTGGTGTAGAGATCAATAGTTGTGGTACTTGTGGCAAGGCTCATTCTTATCTATGTCATCGAGCAACTGGCGCATGTTTTCGATGTGGCAAGACGAGACACTTTTTAAAAGACTGTCCTGAACTCAAGGAGAAGCCAATGGGTTAAACATCTGGAACAAAGAATAAGGTCCATGGGAAAGTGTATGCCATCACGAAGGGTGAAGCTGAAGAAGCGGCTACATCGGTGAAATTTACCATACTGATCCTTGGTTATGTAGATTTTGCTCTAATTTATTCTGGTTCCACACATTCATTCATATCTTTTGCATTCGCTCGAAAATCAAAAGCCAAAATTTCACCTTTAGACTATGAATTATGTGTGTCAACTCCATCAGGAGTAATGCAGTGAACTAGTCAAGCTATAAAGTCTTACGAACTTGGTATTACTGACAAAAACCTAAACGTTACTCTTATAGTACTTGATATGTGTGATTGTGATGCAATTTTAGGAATGGATTGGTTAGCAGTGAATTACGCTAATAACTTATGTCACGAATGGGAGGTGTTGTTCAGACCTCCAGGCATGCCTAAATTCAAGTTTAGGGGTTCAAACTCTCACGCACCACCTGGTATCATCTCGACATTAAAAGAAAAGAAGCTCATTGATAATGGTTGTTAGGGTTACCTAGCTAGTGTTGTAGATACACCCAAAGTGGAATTGTCATTAGACAAGATCGCGGTGGTCAGGGATTACCCTGAAGTTTTTCTTGAAAATCTTCCAGGTCTTTCCCCAGGTCGGGAGATTGACTTCAATATTGAGCTTATTCCGAGCACTTCCATCATCTCAAAAGCTCCTTATCGAATGGAACTAGCAGAGTTGAAGGAGTTGAAGGGGCAATTATAAGAACTCTTAGATAAAAGATTCATCGGACCGAGCGTATCACCTTTGAGAGCACCAGTTCTATTTGTTAAAAAGAAGGACAAGTCAACGAGACTTTATATTGATTATCGAGAGCTGAACAAGGTAACGATAAAGAACAAATATTCACTCCCAAGGATTGAAGATTTGTTCGACCAACTACAAGGTGCGTGCGTATTTTCAAAGATTGGCTCACGCTCGGGATACCATCGGTTGAAGATAAACAAGGGTGTTATCTCTATGACAACTTTCAAGACTAGATACGAACATTATGAGTTCATAATAATGCCCTTCGGCTTAACTAATGCTCCTGCTGTATTTATGGATCTTATGAACATGGTCTTTAAGGAGTTTCTAGACAAATTTATCATTGTGTTCATTGATGATATCTTAATCTATTCTAAATCCAACTTTGATCATGAAGAGCACTTACGAATTGTACTTTCTACTCTGGAGAGTAACCAATTGTATGCGAAGTTCAAGAAGTGTGAGTTTTGATTAGCTAGAATTTCGTTTCTGGGGCATGTGGTATCAAAGGAAGTGATATCACTAGATCTCGCCAGGGTTGAAGCCATTATTAATTGGCCCAGACCAAGCAAAGTTGGGAAAGTTCATAGTTTTTTGGGATTTACTACATATTAACGATGCTTTGTCGAGGGTTTCTCCAAGCTTTCAGACCCTCTTATACAACTTACTAGGAAGATTACTCATTATGCACGGAATGAAGATTGTGAGAAAAGTTTTCAGAAGCTCAAACAACGTCTGGTATCAACACCAATACTGACAACACCAACGGGAAGTGATGGATTCGTAATCTACAGTGATGCATAAAAGAAGCGCCTTTATTGTGTTCTGATGCAACATGGAAACGTTATAGCCTATGCCTCTAAGCAGCTGAGGAATTATGATAGGAATTACTCGATTCATGATTTAGAATTAGCGGCAGTTGTCTTTGCTTTAAAAATCTGGAGACATTACTTATACGGAACACGGGTTGAAATCTTCCCAGACCACAAGAGTTTAAAATATTTGTTCACCCAAAAGGATTTGAATATGAGGCAAAGATGGTGGTTAGAATTGGTGAAAGATTAAGATTGTGTCATAAACTATCATCCTGGTAAGTAACGTGGTGGCAGACGCCTTAAGTAGAAAGTATGGACTTTCGACGACGCTCATTGCCTCACAACGAGGATTAAAAGTGGAAATCGAAAGATTTGACTTAGAGATCATGTGCAATGATATCTCAGTAACTTTAGCACAACTTTCTGTTCAGTCGTCATTGCTACAACGTATTAAGGATGCTTAGGCAAGTGATATGATACTTTTAAAAGCAAGAAACAATTTGAGTAATGGAAAGGAGTCTGAAATTTCTCTCACAGATGGAGTGTTAAGATTTTGAGGAAGGCTCATGGTACCCAACAATGAAGAGATAAATATGGAGATACTAGTCGAGGCACATAGCACCCCCTATAATGTACACCCGGGTAGTACAAAAATGTATCGGGACTTACAACAGCACTATTGGTGGAATAACATGAAGAGAGATGTAGCTCAATTTGTTGAACAATGCTTAACGTTCAACAAATCAAGGCATCACGCCAACGGCCAGCAGGCCTCCTCCAACCACTCGATATCCCAGAATGGAAATGCAGGAGCATATAACCATGAATTTTGTTTCAGGACTACCTAGAGCTGCGACAGCGCATAATACTATATGGGTTATTGTCGATAGATTGACGAAATCAGTACATTTCCTCGCAGGACGGACGACCCACTCTATCGAAGATTGAGCTGAGTTATATGTGAAAGAAATTATAAGGTTACATTGTGTTCTAGTTTCCATTTTGTCTGATAGAGATCCATGATTTACTTCTAAATTTTGGTGTATTTTATAGAAGGCTTTGGGGATACAATTGAGTTTCAGTACAGCTTTTCACTCACAAACAAATGGGTAGTCTGAGCGAACAATCTAAACGTTGGAAGATATTCTAAGAGCTTGTGTAATGGATTTTGCTGGTAGTTGGGGCAATTAATATAATTCGCTTACAATAATAGTTATCAAGCGACTATCGGTATGGCACCATTCGAAGCTCTTTATGGTTGGAATTGTCGGTCACCAGTACACTAGGATGAGGTCGGAGAAAGGAAGCTTTTAGGTCCTAAGATCATCCAACGAACAAACGAAGCAATCACAAGAATTTGAGATAGGATTAAGACAACTCAAAGTAGACAGAAGAGTTATGTAGACGTTCGTCAGAAGAACTTGGAATTTGAGGTTGGAGATTCAGTTTTTCTAATGGTGGCACCAATGAAGGGAGTCACGAGGCTTGGAAAAGGGGAAAATTGAGTCCACATTTCATCGGACCATTTGAAATCTTGAAGCACATAGGACTTGTTGCCTACAGTTTAGCTCTACCACTCTCATTAGTAGGAGTTCACGATGTATTTCATGTATAAATGCTCTGTGAATATATTGACAATCTTTCTCACGTGCTTAGATTTGAACCCTTAAAACTCTGAGAGGATCTCACTTATGAAGAAATTCCTATTCGAATCTTGGATCGAAAGGCTCAAGTACTTCGCTCAAAGCAGATCCATTTGGTAGAGGAAGCCACTTAGGAACGAGAAGAAGAGATGCGAGCAACGTACCCCCAACTCTTTGGGAGTTGAGAGGTTTTATGGTTTTCGAGGACAAAAACTCTTTTAAGGTGAGGAGAATGTCACAGCAGACTAAAAAGTAAGTCGCTTTGATCTAATTGTTAAGATTTATATGTTAGATTGTTGTGTGTGGTGCATGTTTATCTTTAATTAATTTTGCTTTGGCAAATTTATGTTACTCATCCGTATCCCTGATCATGCTCTACTCACTTTAATGAATTTTGTCATCATGAGTATGCATATACATATGATTATTTCCTATCAAAGAGTATCTTTTTTTTACAAGCAATTCTATATGGAAATCACAAGGGATTGAATTTTATTTCCTTTTTGAGTGAGGTGGACAAATGCTCCTTAAACTCTTAAATGGAGAGAATCATTAGTGTGGTCTATCTAACGGAATAATAAAATCAAATCAAAAGTTGTGATTTCTATAGAGGCATGGAATATTCCATTTCCATTTTAATTCCATTCAATTGTCACCTCCTTAATTGTCCATTATTCCTTAAGCTTTCAATGTTTTTATAAAAAAAAAAAAGAAATCGCTATATATAGACACAATTTTCCATTCACCTCTCAACACCCTTTACCATTGCATACCCTTCCTATAGTAATCATTCTCCCTCGTGCCTAACAAAAAGCATAACCAAACATCATTCCATTAATATTCCCAATCAATCTTCAAAAGGTATGCTTTTGGTGCCATGTTAATGTTATCTTAGTTGTTTTCTTTTCAATGTAAATGAATATCTTGGTATGAGGTACCGACATCCGTAAGGTGATAATTGGATTTGTACAATCCTTTTTGGATGAAGATGAATATAGATTATGCTTTCACCTCTTTTACTTGAAGAAAAAGAAAAATATGCATGAAGTAATAACTTGAGACTTCATTGTCATCACTTCATTAGAAGATTGGATATATCCTTAGAGTATAACAAATAAATTGACATCACCCATATCTACCACTAGTTTGTGACTAAGTCTTTTGTTTTGATATTTAGGATATGTTTGAAAATTAAGCAGTAGCTATAAACCTATTAACTTTAACACTGTTTTGATTGCTACTTCATTTGAGTAGAGTAAAGAGAACTGGTACAGTATGAAATTTTGTAGATGGATGACCATAATTTAAATGTTCATTGTGCGTAGTCAAAACTGAAAAAAAAATCTGTACAGAAAAAAAAATCGGAACCTTCTTCAAAATATCTCCTTCATAAATATAATTATTTCATGGATCAAGGGTAAGGGACTTTTAATGGAAAGTATATATGTGATTATTGGTATAAGCTACCTTTGTGTGCTTGTAAGTACATAGGTTCTGGATTTTTTATGATTAACTAGTGGATATCATATGACATACTAGATACATAAATGGAGTTATTGGAGAAATAGCAAATTGATTGTTTTCTATAATTATATCAAGTATAGGTAAGTATCGAGTTAGTGTTATCAAGTTTGGAGACTCAAATTTCGATAAATAATAAAGCAAAATTAATGTTATGGATGTCGGTAAAAGATTAAAAAATGTAATGTTATTCTCTTTTAAGTATGTCTTTTAAGTTTTAAGTGCAATAGCTATTAAGGGTTTGAATTAAAAATGGTTTGACTATCGGTGAGAAATTAGAAAATTTTGCTGGACATTTCAGGTTCACTGGTTAATTCAACTTGTTTTACTCAAGTGATCAAGTGCTTAAGTAAGTAGAATTTACACATACTAAAATGTTTACCATAATCTAAAAATCATAATAAATGAAATGTTTATCGTCGTGTTTTGTTTGTTACCTTAGAAATTACATTTGATCGGATTGATTTTTCTTGCTTGTCTGCATTCTTTTATGAGTACATATACTATGATAAACTTTGTTATGTTATGTCGGAATCTAATGACTAATAAATCTCAGAACTCTCTGTATTGCCACATGGAATGTATTGCCCACCCTCTGCTCTGTACTCATCTTACCTATAGGTAAGAAACTCTGTATTTGTTCTGTTCTGGTTAGACTTATGGGAAGACAATCTGTAATTGTTTCCACCTTAGTGGTAAGGTGCGGATAAGTACGTGTGGGTGAGTCCACTAGTATGTTCCTCCTAAGCTAACATCTGTGTTTCTGTCTGTTGGTGTGGCAATAGTTCTACCGAGGAAGTTGGCCAGCGTCCTTTGTTTCTCTTAAAATTCTGATAAGATAAATGTTTCGTTGCAAATTTTGTCTATGTTTACGATATGAAGACTATACTTATGTTAACGATGGAGCAATTTTTTTAATGTGTATATGTGTGCTAAGTAGGTGTAAATTTCTACTTACTGAGCTTCATTACTCATTTGTTGTTTACTATGATTTTTAGATGATGGTGACGTCGAAATCAAAGAGTGACACTAGAGTCTGGCACTGGACGGGGTTTTCTTCGGATTGTCTTTTAGAATTTAAATTTGAATAAATGTCTTAAGGACTTCCGTAGGGTTAACAATTTAACTTCTAAATAAGGTTTCTTTTCTAATAATTTGAGGATATTCGATTCATTTTAAAAGTAAAGTAACATTTCGTTTAAACTTTTGAGTGAATTAAACTTTATTAATGCCATAATGACATTTCTTCCGCGCGTGTTTGTTAAAACTACCTTTTACCTTCAATATGTGTTTGGGGTGTGACATGACCTTTCTTGGAATTCTCCATAGAGAATCTCTCCAACACATTATCAATATAAGATGTCTGAGAAAGTGTCAAGAGTTTATTCTTTCTATCCCTTAGGATTTGGATGCCTAGAACATTGCTCGATTCTCCCAAATCTTTCATTTGAAAATTCTCAGCTAACCACTTCTTTACTTTTGATAGAGTTTCTACATCATTCCTAATGAGTAGAATATCATCTACATAAAGAACTAAGAAAATCACTATTTTATCTTTGATGTATTTATAAACACAGGCTTCGTCAACATTTTGCTCGAAGCCATAATACTTTATAATCTCATCAAAGGTAAGATTCCAAGGTCTAGATGCTTGCTTTAATCCATAAATGGATTTAAGCAACTTGCATACTTTCTAATCTTGCCCATTTTGTACGAACTCTTCTAGTTACATCATATAGATGCTTTCTTCAATAGTATAATTTAGAAAAGCTATCTTGACGTCTATTTGTCATATCTGATAGTCAAAACTAGCGGTTATGCACAAAAGGATGCGAATGGATTTTAGCATGGCCATAGAGGAGAATGTCTCTTCATAATCGACTCTCTCCCTTTGTGTATAGCCCTTGGATACTAACCGTGCCTTGAAAGTCTCTATTTTTCGATTGACACTTATTTTCTTCTTAAAGATCCATTTACATCCAATGAGCATGATATCTTCAGGTGGATCTACAAGTTCTCAGATGAAATTAGAATACATAGATTTCATTTCCTGGTTCATGACATCTTACCATTTCTCCATTTCAAGATCATCCATTGCTTCTTTATAAGATAATGGATCGTCTTTATCAGTGTCTGACACTAGGACATGTGCTTTTAGCTCGTAGCGAACTGGTTGTCTCATAATCCTCCCACAATGATGTTGCATCGAGGTTTCCTTTGCAGAAACTATGATTTCTCTGGTTTGTCGTTTATCAGTAGAAATTGAAGGTGGTCTAATCTTATCATCCTCTAATTCCTCGAGAACTACTTTGATATGATGTTTGTAGTTTTTCTTATAGTCATGCTCAAGGAAGGTTTCATTTGTCGACATAAATACCTTGAGTATAACTTTCCGATCTTGGGTCGAAGATCATAAGTTGGACAACCCCATATACGAAAATGATGCAAAAGTAGGTTTGAAGTCATTCCATAACTCTAAAGGCGTCTTGCTTAAAGACTTAGAAGGCACTACATTCAAATTTTAAGTTGCCGTGTGTAGTGTATATCCTAAAAATGTAAGTGACAGTGATGAGTAGCTTAACAATGATGTAACCATATCCAATAACGTTCGGTTTCTCCTCTATGTAACACCATTTTGCTGTGGCGTTCCAGGTGCTGTGAATTGGGATATGATTCCACACTCCAGCAAATAATCCTTGAATTCTAAATCCAAGTATTTACCGCATCGATCAGATCGAAGGGTTTTCAATGATTTATCTAATTGGTTTTCAGCTTCAGCTTTGAAGTAATTGAACTTTCCAAAAGTTTCATACTATCTTTGCATTAGGTAAGTATAACCATATCTTAAGTAATCGTCAATAATAGTGACGAAATACCCATACCCACCTCTAGCTTACACATTGATCGGTCCACATACATCACTATGTACTAGCTCAAATGGTTCTTTGACTCTTTGGCCCTTTCCTATGAAAGGTCTCTTGGTCATTTTACCCTCTAGACAGGATTCAAAAACAGGAAGAGTCTCAACTTTTAGTTCTCTCAAAGCACCATACTTTGTTAATCTGTTTACCTATCTAGATTAATATGTCCCAACCTAAGATGCCAAAGATATATGTTATCATCATCATGAGGAACTCTTTGTCGTTTGTTACTTTTATGTTTTGCTACTTTAAATAATTTAGAATTATTTAACTCACGTTCAGTCGATTTAAGCATATACAGACCGTTTACAACTTTAATATGACAAATATCGAATACATTCTTTGAAATAATAAACTCTTTAATGATAAAATAAACTTTGAATAATTGTTCATGCGAAAGTGAGAGAAATCAAATTCCTCGAAAAACTAGGAATATAATAAACATCGTTCAAAACTAAGTAATTACAACCAAAAAATAAACGGATTGTCCCTAATGCTTTAACTGACACGAGCACCACTGTTAACTCTCAAAATGATCTCACCATCAGTTAGCTCCCTTGATGAATCAAGCATCTGCAAATAAGAACATATATGGTTAGTGGCCCCTAAATCAAGTAACCATGATGACAAATCATATTTCATTAAGCAAGCTTCAAGTACAAGTAAATCAAATTTACCTTTTTTTCTAGCTCGGAGAGATACTTGTTACAGTTTCTCTTCCAATGACCTTCAACCCCAAAGTGGAAACATTTTCCTTTGGGCTTGCTGTCTTTCTTGTTCTTCTTGGCTTTTGGTGATGTCTTGGCTTTCTTCCCTTTCTTGTTCTTACAATTTCCCTTACCATTGATCTTCTTCCTCTTGTTACTTTTAACAGTGGAAGAAGGCTTTTGCTGAGTAACATTTGTCTAATTCTCTTTGGTCATTCTATGGTTGAGTGACTTAAAAGTCTATAGTTCATTCAATAATTGGGTCATGCTGAATTGCAACTTGTTCATAACATGGTCGTGAACGCAGAAAAAGCTGGTGTGAGCGACTCAAGTATAATGCTAACTTAAGTTTGCTCATCAATGGTCGCTGCATGTACTTCTATCTCGTGCATTATGTTGATCATGTTCTCGTACAGAAGTACCCTTTCTAATCTTAGTTGTCATATAATTCCTAGAGGCCTCATGACGACTTTGAAAAGACTGCTACCCAAACATCACCTATAGAGATTCCATATTCTCATAGGTAGTCTCCATGCATTCATACTTGATTCTCAGAACATCATTCATGCGCACAAGCATGTAGCACTTCTCCTTATTATTTGATATGATCTAAAACATCATATTTGTCCCTAGCATTCTTAGGGGTATTAGCAGGGGTCTCCTCAAGACATTCCTTAGTAAGAACGAACTTATAGTTCTCATAAATTAGCATTAAGTTCATATTTGATTTCCAAGCAGTAACAGGGTTGCCCATGGTAAACATAATAATGATAATTGAAATTTAAAATATAAAAGATTCACTATAATTGATAAATATTTAGAATCCGAAAAGTAAACATGATGCATGAATGTAACATAATAAACACACAAATTTAACATTTACTAATCACGATAAAACAACTCAATGATTAATATGCTGCCTTTGGGTCAGTCAGATTAACTCCAGAGCTGTCTATGAGACATTCTCATCCTTATTAGTTAAAACTTAAAAAATCTCATATAATCTTAAAAAATCTCACGACACTGTGTGTCATGCCACAATATAATGCCGTGTTGCACTACAGTGTTACACACCTACTGCTGTAGTGGCATGTGGCATTACAGTAGTCTATGGTGATCATTGATCGACATGTGATAATTACTACAAATTAAATATTTATTTAAATAAAAAAATATCTCATTAATTCAAACTTAACATATCTGGTTATGCTTATCAACTAAATTTTTTATTATTTCACAAATAACATTTAGTTGATCCAAATTATTATCTTTTTAATTTCTAATTTCACAAATTATATATTTTGTCTCACTTATCGATAATTTAAATGAATAATCGGTAACTATTTATATATATAATTTTCAAAAATAATATTAATATATATAAATAATTTAATTAATTAATTAATCATACATAATTATCTCATAATAATGTACTTGTCCCATTTGAAAAATTCATTTACAAGTTATTCTTTTTCTCATGTCCTGAAATATTCACGCCCTAGACTGCGTAGTACAGATGTGACTTAGGGACCATGAACTTATAATTCTAAGCTACAATAAATCATATATTTAATTAAACTCTCTAATTAAATATTCTTATATATTAATTCCATTAGTACTCCACTATAAATATAAATTATACTCTTAGAGATTATAGATTGTATTTACAGAGTATTCTCATGTTGTCCACTGATATAATCATTTCATGTAGTTCTGTCTTTCAATTATTGGTTCATAAATTAGAACTGGTCAAAATTATCATTTTACCTATTGATCTTTAAGTACTATTAATCCACTAGTGAATGGCTAATTTATAATCGTATTATAAATTAGAGCTTAATAACTATTCAATTCCAGAATTAACATTTAAGAGAACCAATATATGATCTGTTAGGAAAGCTTGAATTCCAAATCTTGTAAGATCATGTTTTCAGCCACCCATGTCACTAAATCTCCAAAACGAAAGTCACTAGCCTATTTTACAAACAAACCTTAACGAGTGAATCAAAAGATCCAGTAGACATGTATAAGAGTTCATGACTATTCAGAATTTACACAAATCTACATATGATCATCGAATTGATATGTATTAAATCTTTATGATAAACGATATGTTGATAAATATATTAATTCATATCGATCAAGTCTATCTCATTATATAAAGTACTTTCACTAAGATGTCTATCCATATTAACGATCCAGATCTAGATCACATGCATTCATAATTTAGTGAACCGTACTAGCAACCATTCATTAAAGATTCCATATTTTAATATGTTATTGACAATTTTATTCATTATCTATGACCTTAATCTCCTCGTACTAATACAAGATCATAGTCTCATTAATGAATATAGATTTTTCATATATTTATATAAATTATTCAATAATAATTTATAAGAAAAGTGTAATCCTTATTAAATTTCATATAAAAAAAATGCTACATTGGATGTGGGGATGTTATTGAGTTGGTGCTTAGAAGCTGCTCAATGAGCATCTCATAACTTTGGAGCCTGAACTATGCTTCTTGCAATGAAACAGTGTCTCCCCTAGAAGTGAGATTAACAACTACAGGATCATATTCAGATCCAAGGCCTCCTAGGATGTAAAGAAAGGGGTATCCATTTGTAATAAGCTGGTCAATAAAGGGAAGGCTATCTGCAATTGGCTTCATTTTAAGAACATAGTCATTGATGGAGAGAACTCCTTTTTTTATTGTTTGGACCTGAAAATGAAGCTATAATGTTCATGCTGTTCAAGAACCCAAAGATTGATTTTAAATAAGAAGAAACCCTGACCCATTTTGTATGACACAAATAGAACCTTAAGTATAAGACCTAAGACCTAAATTGATACTCCGAAAAGCACCAAAGGTATGGTTTAGAAGCCACACTCAAGAACAAGAAGGAAAAGTGAGTGATAAGTCTAGATTTTAGCGTCAGAAGAATAATCTTAATAAGTCTAAAAAGTTCTAAGAAGAACCAAAAAGAAAACTCTCACAAAAAAATTATATTGATCAAAGTTGTGTTTAATACATTGTGAAACCATGTTTAAATAGAAAACTAGAAGCCTAAAGAGTTCTAAAGTGTTTAAATAACCTAAACTAATAAAAATTTAAGAATAAATAATTCATAACAAAGCTTAATACTTGAAAGATATAATCTTACCGTATCAGTAGCTCTTAAGGAGAGTTCATGCAACAAGAAAATGTAGACAGAAGAAAGTGTTTATGTGTGACTGACTGAGGAAGAAATATTTCTCTGATTAATTAAAAACCAATAATTACATTATTATGTATACACGTACGTAAGAAAAAACCCAATCTAGTCATAGGTGTTTGTAGAACATTATGTTATAAACACATTTTCTTACTGTTCCTGGATTATTTCATTTTTTCTGTAAAATTGAATTTTGAAGTTAATAATCATGCACTTTTAGAAGTCGAGGCCTCTGAAAAATCTTTTTAATTTATTTATTATGTATGGAAGGATACAAGTAAAATTACCATTCACTTAATTTTGTTACCATTTTTCTACTATTTCAAGCTATTTATTTAGTTAATAGTCAACTACATGTTAATTTATAACGTGATCATAGAAACCCTTAATCAAGAATATCCTTCTTTTATATAGTTTTCTACATAGACGTGATTGCGTCAAATTACTTTTAGAATAAAATTATATGATTGTGAGAAAGAAAAATATCTAAAAACATGTAATGTCTGTTTTGCCACTCAAATACATAATGATTAAATTTTTAGGTATTAAACATTCAACTTTCCAAATATACCTTTACAATTGAATAGGTTCATATAAGAGAACTTAATGTTTTAAGAATTAAAAATTTCAAAGATTGTAAGAATTAAAACCCCCAAAAAGTAGGAGGTTTCAAATACTCTCTAAAGGATGGGAAAGTGAAGATGCCAACAACCTTAAATAACCAAAAAAAATTCAACCATGCATGAGTACATGGTAAGTCTTCATATCCTACATCTGCCATGTATCTTGCTATGATTCTTTGATCGAAGGGAAGTTATTTCCTAGAACCCAAAAAAAAGACTTTAAGTTATTCAACTTCAAGAAGACTAACACTGTCTAATATTTCATTTACTTGGAAACATCCATAAAAAAGACAATAAAAAGGAATTAAAATGTGTATTCATATAAGTAAATGGCTTCCATAATCGATGTTGAATTTTTCGTAACGATGAGCGTGAAGATGAGCAGATGGCCGTGTATTCTTAAAGCTGCCTTAATGTCTTCTTCACTTATTGATCTAACCTTTAGCAAATTTGTAGCACAACATTATATCATTTGGTCATCAAGAGATTACAGTGAGTGACAAATGCTAATTATGCAAGTTGAAAGAAGCAATATAGAAAGAGATATATGTCCATTGTCTAACCCACTAAGAGGCATATATATAAAAATCAATTCTGAATATCAAATAAACTCTCGACATCAAATTCCAACTTCAATATGGTTATCAGCAAACAAGATTAAAGCTACAGTGTTATCAACAAACAAGATTAGCAACAACCAATGAGATCATTAACACAATTTAATCAATTATATACGAAATTACTCAATACAATATACTTTTTTATAGGACACTTAGATAATCATCATTAAATGACCGACCATTGTTGAATATGCAAATTCTTTGGTTTTACTTGAGGGGAAAGCTAATGCATTTCATGTGAAACTTTTATTAGTAAAATGAAATTAATAACTAATGGATGATAGAAAATAAAACAAAACACGTACATCTCATAAAAATAGAGCATAAAGTAATTTGGAAAAGAATTTTCAATCATCATTCTTCTTCAAATTTCTTGTCTTTTAGAAGTCCAATAAAGTTGTAGAGTTGTTGCATATAAGGTCCCTTTCAGTGAAATGCTGACAGACCAGCAAATATCTGAATTATATGTAAATGATAAAGCTGATTTGCAACGCATTTGACAGAACAAAAATAAAAAACTAAGACAACAAATTTAATGCAATTATGGAATGACAGAATCATAAAGAAACATACCAAGAATGTGACAGTTGTTTAGTGAACATTTTAATTGCAAACACTGGATAGAGTCGATAGACACTAATCATCTCAATCATAGACCATTAAGATAAGAACTTGTCACAGGCACATGAAATCTTAATAAATTGAGAATATGCGATCAGATAATCATCATTACTTCTAACAACCAAAATCAACAGCCAATAAGAAAAAATTTTGTATACTACAACTTTACTTTGTCTCCAGCAGCCACAATCACTAATTGACCATATTCTTCAGGTCTCTTGCTTCCCGAAATAGGAGGTTCAGAGTATAGAACAAAGATATGGAGTAAAATAGAGAGATAAAGAGACACACAAATCAGGCTATTATCTGTTGAAATCAACACAATTTATATCATTAGCATATATATATATATATATATATATATATATTGATTCTGTAATCTTTTCAAAATTTGATCTAAAATCAGGATTTTGGCAAATCCAAATAGCTGAAGCAGACAGGTATAAAACTGCTTTACAGTACCTTTTGGCCATTTTGAATGGAATGTTTTACCATTTGGTGTCAAAAATTGTCCATCTGAATTCCAGCATATCATGAATGATATTTTTAATGCTTACACTGCATTTATTATCTGTTACATTGATGATGTCTTAATTTTCTCATCATCCATAGACCAACATTTTAAACATCTTAATATTCTTAAGCATGTGATTATCCGAAATGGTTTAGTATTATCTGCTACTAAAATGAAATTATTTCAAACAACAGTTAGATTCTTAGGCCATAACATTTCTAATGGCACAATTATCCCTATTAACCGTAGTATAGATTTTGCATCTAAATTTTCAGATGAAATAAAAGACAAAACACAATTACAACGCTTTCTAGGAAGTTTAAATTATATCCGAGACTTTTATCCCCAATTAGCTCAGGATACTGCTCTGTTAACTCAGAGGCTTCAAAAGAAACCTATACCTTGGACATCAGATCTTACCTTAGCTGTTAAAAATATTAAAGCTAAAATTCAACAATTACACTGTTTAGCTTTACCACATCCGTTATGGAAGAAAATTGTAGAAACTGATGCCTCTAACCTAGGTTATGGAGGTATTCTGAAACAGTTAAATCCCCAAACACATAAAGAAGAATTATTAAGATTCACCTCTGATACCTGGAAAAGACCAGCAAAGAATTATCCAACAATTAAACAAGAATGTTTAGCAATTGTGAAATGTGTATTAAAATTTCAAGATGATATTTTAAATCAACATTTTCCTATCCGTGTTGACTGCTCTGCTGCAAGACAGATTTTCAAAAAAGATGTTCAAAATTTTGCATCCAAACAAATATTTGCATCATGGCAAAGTATTTTATCTATATTTGACTTTGATATTGAATATATTAAAGGAGACCAGAATTTTCTTCCTGATTTTCTAACCCGTGAATATTTACAGGAAAAATCCAATCATGAATAACCGAGGAAGAGGCCGTATCTCTCGTGGGCGCGGACGTGGCAGAATCAATCTGCAAGATCCGAATGATGGGATTTTCTGGCCTTCAGAATTCCCCAGTGTTCAAGAGGCTACTCGCAAGAGTACAAAAGAAGTCCTCTTGACACCTGAACAGTACATACTTAACAAAATTTTTGAGGAAGTGATCCTCATTATTGAACCGAATGATGAAAAATGGATGGAAGATCCATGGGAGATAAAAAATCGTTATCTCTCCACACAACAGTATCCAACAAGGTTTGAACACTATAGATACATTTATGAAGCTATAGTAGTTCAATCTGGGAGCATGGAAATTAGACATACTTTCCATGACTCTAACTGAAATAACAGCCCAATTACTTTTAGTAAGGCTGTCATCAGAAATTTCATCTCCATTAATCAATGGGGTCTACATCCCCATACTACCAAAACAATGGAGATACACCAGAAAGCAATTAAATACAGTTATTGAGATTATATAGAATCATTTACCAATACATTTTATTATCAAAATCCAATAAGAAACCACACATGGTTTATCCGTATTTGTCCTGAGGTATTAGACACAGGATTACCAAATTAGTTCCTCCTTTGGTGGGATAAATTTGGTATTACCTTTGATACTTTACCAGAAATATTAAAAACTGAGTTTAAAGAGTGGCATTCACAATATGCCCTAATCCATAAAAATAGTACTATCTTTAAAGCTTTGGTACAATTTATAATCCGATTTAATATCCCATGGATATGGAAATGGGATATGAAATGTGAATACCAGAATGGTATACCCATCTTAAAACGTATCTTTTTGACCAAATGGTGGGACAAATGTATGAATCCCCACCTAACAGAATTAATCAAACTGATCAAAACCCATGCCCAAGCATGTTATGAATCCATCCCAAAACCTGTACCAGTACCAACGAGCAATCCTTTTTTAAATGCTCAAAACATGATTAAACAGCAATTCCCCCACATTAGTGAACAAGAATTAGCCATCAAAACCATGGCTTTTGTCAAGAACCAATTCCTCCATGTTTTTGGATCTGACACAACCTCTATGGCCACATCCAATACCAATCCGAGTCCACAGAGGCCATTATCCCTGTCATCTCCTCCTGAATCAACCACTGATCTTAGTCTGGATATCATTCAGCATAATGCTTTCAGTATCCTTGCTGGCGAGAGTCAAGACCCCAAGGATGACTTACCAGACCTGACACCAGACCTGATAACGACAGTAGACCCACCAGAGCCTACAATTGCTGACTTATGGGAGGTTCAGAGTATATAAAATTGGAACCTTTGATTTCACTAGCCGTAAAATCATTAAAACATTTGAATATGCCATTCCATTACAGCATAATGATGATGTTTTATATCTGTTGCATTTGCATGATTTATATCCATTCATGCAAAAATATAAATATGTACATATAGGCTTAGTGCAAATTGCATTAAAACTCTTAACTCTGTACGGACAGAACACCAACATACAATGCACCCTTAGAGATGGTAGGTGTCTAAACTGGAAAGCTTCCCTTATTGGAGCCATAGAGACTAGTTTATCTCATGGACCTATTTATTTTAATATCTATCCGAATTTAAGTGTTGTTTTATCTGACAGCAATCTAGCCAAAGTACTTGAACTTAGAGTTCAATCACATGGCTATGATTATCTTCCCGGATCTTCTCCCTTTGCTATCCTCTTTCGGATTCATCTTAAGGTTTTGACAACCTTGAATCCTTATACAAGA
The DNA here is from genome assembly GCA_003255025.1 of Datisca glomerata. NCBI lineage: Eukaryota > Viridiplantae > Streptophyta > Magnoliopsida > Cucurbitales > Datiscaceae > Datisca > Datisca glomerata. Next base: position 292,027 of record QANY01004517.1, on the reverse strand, counting down.
AAGCAAAGTGAGCAAGGACATATTGTCCTTATTGATACTAATCTATTTAACAGCCATGTGGCTGTTCCTCGCATGATTCCCTGGTCTGACATCACCTTTCCTAACACCTGGCAACTTCCCTAGGCTGTCCCTACCAGACCTGTCATTTGACAATCTCTTGATGATGTCATCCAAACTCACGGTGGCAATGTCTATCTTCGTTTTCAGAAACCACCTCTGCCTCTAACCAGAAGCCCTTCTAGTCTCAGTCCCCATAGTGTACCTCCCTATCAGGTGGAAATCCCCGAATCTTCTCGGGCCTCTTTCGCTGAACCTCATGGATCAGAGGAATCTGATCATTCTTTTCCCCCGGAGGGTCAGATTAGAGGAATTCACATCAGCGAAAATCAGATTCCTCATGGTGTTTATGAATCCACCATAAACAGAAGGCCTATGAGCTCAACCAAAAGTGACATACAATTCAACATTTAAATGGATTTTACACCCAATAGTATGTTAAGACAAAGTCTCCACCAGGATTTTATGCAACCACATTATAAGGATTTCCGAGATTGGTATTTCGCCAACCATAATCCTCAACAGCTGTTAGATCTTAAGAACCTGTACTACTTCCAATTAGAACAGGATCAATGCCTTCAGTCTTTTTCTGAATGGTATTACCAGCTCACTCAAATAGTCAAAATTAAAGATGACCAACAGTTACAAGTTCTCACCAATATACAGAAAACTTGGATAACCACAACTGGTAGAACCTTCCATGCTATTCATCTACCACCATTATCCTTAGAACTTGCTCCAGGACAAGGTAACCAAAAACCATTGGTCATTAACCCCTATACTGAGGTGCCAGATAAGACCAACCATCAGGATATTGTTAAGGTAAAAGATATTGTACCCGTAACCAAACAGAACAATTACACCAACCTCTTCCTTCAAACTGTAGGAACACAGTTAACTAGGATTGAGGAACAAGTTTCTCAAATCCAGGAGATCCACTCTAAAACTCCTCCAACAGACAAACCCAAATTCACGATTGAACCAGTAACGCTTAAACCTCCTTTATATGTTCAGAATTTTAAATTAAATCCTAGTAAGAAGGAGGAAGATTTCATGGAAACCATAATGGATAAGATCAAAAATCTAAAGATCTCTACACCTGTTAAGACCTCCACACCTGAATCATCTTCAGAACAGTTAAACATGATGAATCAGGATGCACCAAATCCTGAAGAACCTGAAGAGTATTCCCTCTCTCAAATCTTAGATATTCAAAAGAATTTTGATGATTCCATCAATAAACTCTCTTCTAACAATTCAAAAAGACCTATTACCCGTACGGCTTTAACTGGACCAAGTAGGTATTATTATCCCAGACCTACTCCCCAAGATATTTTATATGAAGAAGACTTTCTTCATTCTCAGAAATCTTATCATGGCAAAACCATCTACGAATGGAACATAGATGACAAAACAGAATATCAGGTCTTCGAGACCATTCATCAAATGATCATGTACTCTTCTGTGTGTAAGCAGAATGAGAATACAGATCACCAGATCTGCAGGTTCCTGGTCAATGGTTTCACAGGAACGCTGGTGGGGTAATTGTCTCACTGAAAGTCAACGCCATGAAATCTTAGACTCGTTCAAAATAAATATTGACCCAATTACTGGTACCCATACCAGAACTGAAGATGCCTGTTATACCCTGGCCCAATCCATTATTCACCATTTCCTTGGCCCAGGAATTGACAATATTGATAGACACCGAGAACTTCTCCAAAACCTGCGTTGCCCTTCTCTGACTCACTTCAGATGGTATAAAGATGTATTTCTTATGAAAGTCATGCAGAGAAGTGATGCAAACAATGAACATTGGAAGGCAAAGTTCATTGATGGCCTCCCAAGTCTTTTTGCTGAAAGAGTAAGAAGAAAACTACGTAATAAGCATGACCAAATGGACATTCCTTATGATCAATATACATATGGACATCTCATTGCCCTAGTAATAGAAGAAGGACTAGGATTATGCAATGATATGAAACTTCAACATATGATGAAGAATCAGAATCTTGACAACAGAAAAGAATTAGGTGAATTCTGTGATCAATTTGCCTATGATACTAAAATCCATTACACAAATACTTCTTCTTCATCCAAACCTCCTAGAATATCCTTAAAGCATCCTAAACTGCATAAGAAATACTTTTCCAAAAAGAAATTCAGACATAAAGAATCTAAATACAGACCTCAACCACACCAGAAATCTCATAACAGCAAAGTCAAAGCCATTTGTTATAAGTGTGGCTTAACTGGACATTTTGCCAACAAATGTCGATCTAAATTCAAAAGAAAACTTCATGAGTTAGCTCTCGATGAAGAAATACAACAAAAGATTCTGAACTGCCTCTCTGAAGACAGTTCTACTACTAATTCAGATGATGATGTTGCATATCTTTCTGCATCTGAATCTGATTCTTCTGTCACATCTGAACAACCAGATCAACCTTGTTGCAGCTCTAAGAACTGCAATACCATAACAGAAACCAATTATTGGAAGGCAATAGTTGAGATGAACGGTTTAGATCTGAAAGGACCAGGTCTAAATGTTTTAACTGATACTCAACGATCTCTTCTTGCCACAGCTGATCAAATCACTGATCCTGAAATGAAACTCAAGTTTCTAGAAACTTGCTACAAGGAATATTCCACTCCTGAGATCAAACCTGTAGAAAATTACAGTATGAAAGAATTATAAAACCGTATTCAACAAGAGTATATACCTCATAAACCCATAACTATTTCTGATATGAAAATGGAGATTAATATTATAAAAGCTGACATCCAACAGTTAAAGACTGCACATCAAATCTTTTCTCAAGAGCTGAATCTCTTCAAACAGTCTACAGCCAAAGGGAAAGCCCCGGTAGTCTTCCCAGATCTGCCTTCACCAGATCAGCTAAGTCAAAATCAACATTTGACTTCACCAGATCAGCCATCTCCTAATCAAAGTCAAAGTCAGACTTTGACCTCCCCAGATCAGCCTTGTTAGATCTCACCAGATCAGACAAAAGAAAATAATCCGTACATTTTCCTTCTAAACCAGGTCACTTTTCAGAAATGGTATACTAAGATTACCCTAGTGATCAAACCTGATTTACTCATTACTGACGCCATTGTCTTAGTAGATAGTGGTGCATATATGAACTGTATTCATGAAGGATTAATCCCTCTAAAATATTTTCATGCAACCACTCAATCTCTCACAAGCGCTAGTGGGAATTCTATGAGAATCCAATATAAAATTTCAGAAAAACTTATCTGCAAACAGGGAGTTTGCATACCTGCCTCATTTGTGCTCATTAAGAATATGACACAAAATATTATCTTAGGCAATCCTTTCCTTAATTCAATTATGCCTATTATCAGAATTGATACCTCTGGTATCCATACAGTTGTTGATACTATAGATATCACATTTGAATTCATTACCAAACCGTATACTAAAGAAGTAGATATCATCAGACATCTGATTGATAATAAGACCAATCAGATTAATTTACTACAAAAAGAAATACACTTTTTGACTGTTGACCAACACATTCAACAACCCGCAATACAAAAGAAAATTCACACCATTCTTCGTGAATTCCAAACTGAAACCTGTAGTGATATCCCTAATGCCTTCTGGGATAGAAAGAAACACATTATATCTTTGCCTTATCAGCCTGACTTCAATGAGAAGAATATTCCTACCAAATCAAGACCTAGCCAAATGAAAAAGGAATATTTAGAACTCTGCAAAACTGACATTGAATATTTTTTAACAAAGAATTTAATTAGGCCCAGTAAATCTCCTTGGAGTTGTACTGGTTTCTATGTAAACAAGAATGCTGAAATAGAAAGAGGATCACCTAGATTAGTGATCAATAATAAACCATTAAATGATGCATTACGATGGATCAGATATCCAATTCCGAATAAAAAAGATCTACTTGATAGACTTTATGATTCTGTGATCTTTTCAAAATTTGATCTAAAATCAGGATTTTGGCAAATCCAAATAGCTGAAGCAGATAGGTATAAAACTGCCTTTACAGTACCTTTTGGTCATTTTGAATGGAATGTTTTACCATTTGGTGTCAAAAATGGTCCATCTGAATTCCATCATATCATGAATGATATTTTTAATGCTTACACTGCATTTATTATCTGTTACATTGATGATGTCTTAATTTTCTCATCATCCATAGACCAACATTTTAAACATCTTAATATTCTTAAGCATGTGATTATCCGAAATGGTTTAGTATTATCTGCTACTAAAATGAAATTATTTCAAACAACAGTTAGATTCTTAGGCCATAACATTTCTAATGGCACAATTATCCCTATTAACCGTAGTATAGATTTTGCATCTAAATTTTCAGATGAAATAAAAGACAAAACACAATTACAACGCTTTCTAGAAAGTTTGAATTATATCCGTGACTTTTATCCCCAATTAGCTCAGGATACTACTCTGTTAAATCAGAGACTTCAAAAGAAACCTATACCCTGGACATCAGATCTTACCTTAGCTGTTAAAAATATTAAAGCTAAAATTCAACAATTACACTGTTTAGCTTTACCACATCCGACATGGAAGAAAATTGTAGAAACTGATGCCTCTAACCTAGGTTATGGAGGTATTCTGAAACAGTTAAATCCCCAAACACATAAAGAAGAATTATTAAGATTCACCTCTGGTACCTGGAAATGACCAGCAAAGAATTATCCAACAATTAAACAAGAATGTTTAGCAATTGTGAAATGTGTATTAAAATTTCAAGATGATCTTTTGAATCAACATTTTCTTATCCGTGTTGACTGCTCTGCTGCAAAACAGATTTTCAAAAAAGATGTTCAAAATCTTGCATCCAAACAAATATTTGCATCATGGAAAAGTATTTTATCTATATTTGACTTTGATATTGAATATATTAACGGAGACCAGAATTCTCTTCCTGATTTTCTAACCCGTGAATATTTACAGGAAAAATCCAATCATGAATAACCGAGGAAGATGCCGTAGCTCTCGTGGGCGCGGACGTGGCAGAATCAATCTGCAAGATCTGAATGATGGGATTTTCTGGCCTTCAGAATTTCTCAGTGTTCAAGAGGCTACTCGCAAGAATACAAAAGAAGTCCTCTTGACACCTGAACAGTACATACTTAACAGAATTTTTGAGGAAGTGATCCTCATTATTGAATCGAATGATGAAAAATGGATGGAAGATCCATGGGAGATAAAAAATCGTTATCTCTCCACACAACAGTATCCAACCAGGTTTGAACACTATAGATACATTTATGAAGCTATAGTAGTTCAATCTGGGAGCATGGAAATTAGACATACTTTTCATGACTCTAACCGAAATAACAGCCCAACTACTTTTAGTAAGGCTGTCATCAGAGATTTCATCTTCATTAATCAATGGGGTCTACATCCCCATACTACCAAAACAATGGAGATACACCAGAAAACAATTAAATACAGTTATTGAGATTATATAGAATCCATTACCAATAGATTTTATTATCAAAATCCGATAAGAAACCACACATGGTTTATCCGTATTTGTCCTGAGGTATTAGACACAGGATTACCAAATTGGTTCCTCCTTTGGTGGGATAAATTTGGTATTACCTTTGATACTTTACCAAAAATATTAAAAACTGAGTTTAAAGAGTGGCATTCACAATATGCCCTAATCCATAAAAATAGTACTATCTCTAAAGCTTTGGTACAATTTATAATCCGATTTAATATCCCATGAATATGAAAATGGGATCTGAAATGTGAATACCAGAATGGTATACCCGTCTTAAAACGTATCTTTTTGACCAAATGGTGGGACAAAGGTATGAATCCCCACCTAACAGAATTAATCAAACTGATCAAAACCCATGCCCAAGCATGTTATGAATCCATCCCAAAACCTGTACCAGTACCAACGAGCAATCCTTTCTTAAATGCTCAAAACATGATTAAACAGCAATTCCCCCACATTAGTGTAATTAGCCATCAAAACCATGGCTTTTGTCAAGAACCAATTCCTCCATGTTTTTGGATCTAACACAACCTCTATGGCCACATCCAGTACCAATCCGAGTCCACAGAGGTCATTATCCCTGTCATCTCCTCCTGAATCAACCACTGATCTTAGTCTGGATATCATTCAGCATAATGCTTTCAGTATCCTTGCTGGTGAGAGTCAAGACCCCAAGGATGACTTACCAGACCTGACACCAGACCTGATAACGACAGCAGACCCACCACAGCCTACAATTGCTGACTTCTGGGACTCCTTAGCAGCAATTAATTCTGACCAGCTCGAAAAGGACAAAGACCATAAAGGGAAAGGCAAACTCAATTAAGCCTATCCGATTAGCTGTCACGCACAAAACAGAAGCAGACAAAAGGTTCCATAGTAACCTTCCTACATCCGAACACGTGGACGATGTTTAGCACGCCACACTATTTTACGTAATTATTAATGCATAGACTAATGTTGTATAATTACTTTAAACTTGAGTTAAGTTACTTTTCTAACTAATGTTGTACTCTAGTTAAATTACTTTTTGTATTATAAAATGGCCTCTCACCCTTGTTGAGGAGGATGAAGCTTTTTCTCTAATGTTTAATAGAATGCTCATGCGTTGAGCTCTTAAGTTTTCCCTCACCCTCTCTCTCTCACTTCTCTCTTATTTCTTTATCTCCATTATTGTCCTGCTCACACCTGCACATATATACTGCTGTTGCACTCAGGAGCTCCAGTGCTCCCTTACCGTAAGTTTCTTTTATTCCCCATATTCTCTGTTCATGAGACCATGTATGTATTAATGTAAACCGTGTATAACCATGACTATAAACTCTATTAATCATGATCCTGTTGCTAGCCCAAGGCACTCAATATGTATCTTTTATGGTTGAGAAATTACTCACTGTACTACAGTAAGTTCAGGAAACAATCAATGAACACTGAGTGGGACGTCACCCAAGTCACGTCTGGGTAAGATCTGTTGAGCAGAGATTGCGTTAAGACAGTTGACCCCTGTAAAACATTGACAGACGTGCTGTGTGTAAGTTATTTTGTTATCTGAACTGACTGAACCTATAGTGTTTTGCCTCCTCACATGATGGGTGCGTGTTGGTTAGCCCAAGTTGGTATCAGAGCCATAATTAGTCTTGGGTATAGTACTGTTTATATCCTCTTTACATTAAACATACATGGTCACACACACACACACACATGTCTGACCTAAGCTCTGTATCTATACAATCCATTGCTAATACAGTAGCCTCCACATCTGAGGTAACCGAATTAATTGCATATCAAGATGTAAAAGACGCCTTAGATAAATGGACTATCCCTAAGGTAAAACCTGACACAATATATAAAATTGGAACCTTTGATTTCACTAGCCGTAAAATCATTAAAATATTTGAATATGCCATTCCATTACAGCATAATGATGATGTTTTATATCTGTTGCATTTGCATGATTTATATCCATTCATGCAAAAATATAAATATGTACATATAGGCTTAGTGCAAATTGCATTAAAACTCTTAACTCTGTTAGGACAGAACACCAGCATACAATGCACCCTTAGAGATGGTAGGTGTCTAAACTGGAAAGCTTCCCTTATGGGAGCCATAGAGACTAGTTTCTCTCATGGACCTATTTATTTTAATATCTATCCGAATTTAAGTGTTGCTTTATCTGACAGCAATCTAGCCAAAGTACTTGAACTTAGAGTTCAATCACATGGCTATGATTATCTTCCCGGATCTTCTCCCTTTGTTATCCTCTTTCGGATTTATCTTAAGGTTTTGACAACCTTGAATCCTTATACCAGAAAGCAAAGTGAGCAAGGACATACTGTCCTTATTGATACTAATCTATTTAACATCCAGGTGGTTGTTCCTCGCATGATTCCCTGGTCTGACATCACCTTTCCTGACACCTGGCAACTTCCCCAGGCTGTCCCTACCAGACCTGTCATCCGACAATCTCTTGATGATGTCATCCAAACTCACAGTGGCAATGTTTATCTTCATTTTCAGTAACCATCTCTGCCTCTGACCAGAAGCCCTTCTAGTCTCAGTCGCCATAGTGTACCTCCCTATCAGGTGGAAATTCCCGAATCTTCTCGGGCCTCTTTCGCTGAACCTCATGGATCAGAGGAATCTGATCATTCTTTTCCCCCGGAGGATCAGATTAGAGGAATTCACATCAGCGAAAATTAGATTCCTCATGGTGTTTATGAATCCACCATAAACAGAAGGCCTATGAGCCCAATCGAAAGTGACATGCAATTCAACATTTAAATGGATTTTACACCCAATAGTATGTTATGACAAAGTCTCTACCAGGATTTTATGCAACCACATTATAAGGATTTCCGAGATTGGTATTTCGCCAACCATAATCCTCAACAGCTCTTAGATCTTAAGAACCTGTACTACTTCCAATTAGAACAGGATCAATGCCTTCAGTCTTTTCCTGAATTGTATTATCAGCTCACTCAAAGAGTCAAAATTAAAGATGACCAACAGTTACAAGTGCTCACCAATATACAAAAAACTTGGATAACCACAACTGGTAGAACCTTCCATGCTATTCATCAACCACCCTTATCCTTAGAACTTGCTCCAGGACAAGGTAACCAAAAACCATTGGTCATTAACCCCTATACTGAGGTGCCATATAAGACCAACCATCAGGATATTGTTAAGGTAAAAGATATTGTACCCGTAACCAAACAGAACAATTACACCAACATCTTCCTTCAAACTGTAAGAACACAGTTAACTAGGATTGAGGAACAGGTTTCTCAAATCCAGGAGATCCACTCTAAAACTCCTCCAATAGACAAACCCAAATTCACGATTGAACCAGTAATGCTTAAACCTCCTTTAGATGTTCAGAATTTTAAATTGAAACCTAGTAAGGAGGAAGATTTCATGGAAACCATAATGGATAAGATCAAGAATCTAAAGATCTCTACACCTGATAAGACCTCCACACCTGAATCATCTTCAGGACAGTTAAACATGATGAATCAGGATGCACCAAATCCTGAAGAACCTGAAAAGTATTCCCTCTCTCAAATCTTAGATATTCAAAAGAATTTTGATGATTCCATCAATAAACTCTCTTCTAACTATTCAAAAAGACCTACTACCCGTACGAGTTTAACTGGACCAAGTAGGTATTATTATCCTAGACCTACTCCCCAAGATATTTTATATGAAGAAGACTTTCTTCATTCTCAGAAATCTTATCATGGCAAAACCATCTACGAATGGAACATAGATGGCAAAACAGAATATCAGGTCTTCGAGACCATTCATCAAATGATCATGTACTCTTCTGTGTGTAAGCAGAATGAGAATACAGATCACCAGATCTGTAGGTTCCTGGTCAATGGTTTCACAGGAACGCTGAAAGGCTGGTAGGATAATTGTCTCACTGAAAGTCAATGCCATGAAATCTTATATAGGAATTGAAAATATCAGATAAGATAATCATTATTACCTTTGACAACCAAATCTAGCAGCCAACGTGAAGACACAAAGCTCAACATATGAATACACGTGACTGCCCACTCCATCAGAAACTCAATAACTCAATCCTTTATCCATGCATTTCCATGACATAATCACAAAAGTGAAGGCACATGGACCACAATCTAATAAGATATACAACCATTTATTTTTACTCTGAAAACACAAAAGATAAGATAAGAAGGAGAAATACAAATTAAACTAAATTGACCTATGTTATGATCTATAACAACCGCAATACAAACCCTTCAAACTTAGTTTGCTATTACCAAAGAAAATAAAAATCAACCACAAGCAGCCAAACAAATAAAGAAAAAAATAATTCTTCAGTCTGAGCTCACTGCCGAACAGGACAGAAAATACATTGAGCATTGAAGCAAGAACATGAAAAATTCTGAAATAATCAGTGCGAAATAGACCAAAAATCACAATTTCAGAGAACACAATAAACCAAAAAAACTATGCAAAAAAAACTCTCATATTCCGTAATAATGGTTGTGAAACATAACAAAAAAAACCCAACTCCATTGCCGAAAAGAGAAGAAGGAGAAGAAGCCTAAAGCTGCATCCAAACACCTGCAAACAATCAACCACAATAGAAGCCTAACAAACCCTAGACCTAAGACCTTTGCCGAAGAGAGAAGAGGGAGATGAGAAGGAGAGGAGATTAGAAAAAAAACCTTAAAACTAAAGAAAAATAGGTATATATATGACTCAATCGACGACTCAAATTAAAAGGTTTAAGAGGCTTAGATGTATCAATATAATTAAATAAACAGCTCAGATCAAAGAGATCTTACGGTCCAAATACGGTCAATCTTTTTAACTAACGAAATGACTCCTACGCCCCTAATGCAAACAAAAGAAGCTACAGATTTACAAGGACAAATTCGTCAAAAAAATCACACACCCCATCAGAACCCTCTCTTTTATTATAGAGTAAGATATCCAATCTAAATTCTTTTTAACTTTTTTGTTTAATTTTTTTATCAGCTATATATTTTTTATTTTGTGATAAAATAGAATAAACATTATAATTGTTGTAAATGCATATCCTAACTCTCCCTACACCTAGCATTCCCCATTCTTGACTCTCCTATCTATGTTATAAGTTAAACTCAAAAATAAATATTATAAAATTCATTCTTATAGATTTCCCCTATGTTGCCACGAAAAGATTAACCATGAATAAAATAAAAATGAGCAATTGTTTATATTATTCTTATTCTCCCTCTCCTTTCTTCCAAAGCTAATATATTTCTTTCATTCTTTATTAATCTTATATTTTATAACACATTATCAGCACGAAACATTAACCACAATTTATTGTTAATGTGAAAATTTTATCGTTGACTATTTTTTACATTTTTAGTTTAAAATTCTAGATAAAAATCTTGTTTGACTTTATGTTTAGCAATTGACTACAACTTATAAATTTTAGTTTATAAGTATTCATATAGAATCAGTTGTCAATGGCATATCATTACTACTTTGTGTTCTTATATTACATAATCTAATTTATGTTTAAATTGAAATATAAGCACTTATTATAAAAAAAATTATTAATATAATTTTTCTAAGAAAATAAATATTATTAATTTCTTTTCCCGGATGTAAATGATTTTTTTCCTCATACTAGAGAATAATGAGAGCATAGAAAATAAATATGAAAGTGAGTAATTTTCACTGACTTGTATTCAATGATCCTTTAGTTTACATTTTGGCTTGTATTTATAGGCTTATAATACAACCAAATTCCCAAATACATAAAGAATAAATGAAATATTCTTAGAGATTAAGCTTATCCTCTAATATTCATCTTTTAGATGAATGAGTGAGCCTTGCTTATCAGTACTAATAATTTTTTAAATTTGGACCGCTAGATGTAGCGTGGTGAATTAGGCGGTCATGATGATCGTTGCCAGCTTTGCCATAGTTGTCATTTTTCTTCCTACCATGATTGGCTTCTTTGGCTTATGTGACTTCATATATAACTTTTATACTTCGGCAATTTGACTAGGCCAGTAACTCCATATCAGCTTCTTCATATCTGCCAACATGATAAATTCAACTATTCTCATCACGTTTTTGTGGCATCCGCTTTATTTATCTTTCTTCTCTACTGACCTGACTGAATACAAAAAATTATTCCTATTCATTTACCCTCATTACACTTGATGAAGTCTCTCTTCATTCAGATGTAATGATTTGATTCCTCAATTTTCAATACCAAATTTATAGGGCGCCACAGCTTTTTAGAGTAGCCTTTTTATGAATGATCTTCTGACAATTCTTTTCTCCTTTCCTCTTTTATTCTTCTTTAATTTTTTAGGACCTACAATAAAATGACCTATAAAAGTTAACAACAATTTAAATAATAGTTACCTTACCGAGATGGATGTGCGTTTGATAGTTACATGAGCTTTATTTTATGTCATTCCACTTTCCTGTTCTCATTAAAGATCTGTTCTGACGTTCCATTTTCCCATTCTCGCTAAGTATCAGTTCTGAGGCTTCGATTTTCCCATTCTCGCTAAGTATCTTATTTTGACGTTTTGGATCCCCTCATTTATTTCTTTTGTCGTTTCCCATTCTCGTACTCAGATTTAATAGCTATTATTTACAAAACATGTCATCCTTCTTTCCAGCTGTCAGCCTTTGAATAGGTATTAGTAGTGACGGTCCATTTTTTTTCTTGCAGACTCTCCTTCAATCGAGTGTATATCAATCATCATTTTCCTTAATGAATTTCTATAACTTTTCGTGTCCGAAGCCAATATAAATTCTTCTTTTCCCTTTCATTTTATTCACTTTCTTCCCTTCCTCTCCGCAAGTCTTATCTTCTCTACTTCTCTTTTCTTTTATGTTAGTAATTCCAGTAACCATTAGTCAGGGTGGAGTTGAATTTAAGCCTATTATTCCTCTAGTTAGAAATTTGGCTAAGCTTTGTGAGTTTCTTTCTATCTTTCATGACGCCTTTTCTTTTGATGTTGTAGTTGGTTTAGGTGAGAGTAGGAACCCAGGTCACCCTTGTAGGCCCCCATACCAAATAACCTTAAGTCTAATGTACATTACCTTGGGCCTTAGACTTCATTTCTCCCCATTTTCTAAGAGTTCTTCCATTGGTGTGGTTTTGCCCCTTCTCAATTTACTCCCAACACCTCTAAGATCCTCCTCAGTTTTGAGGCTTTGAATAGGAGATTTGGTTTGGATCGAGGAGTCGACGAATTGAGATGATGTTATGTAATTAAACCTATGGATGAGATTTACTATCTTTCCAATCAGACTTTAGAAAAGAGAGGGCCAATGGTGACCAGTATTCCCTCAGGTGATGAAAATTGGAAGAAGGATGTCCTCGTGATTGGTGGAAATTGGGGCGGTGATGGCCACTGAAGAATTCTAAGGAACTGGGGGACTTTCAGTAAGTAGCCGGAGCCCCATTTCCAAACTATGTTTCTCTTTAAATCTACCATTGTTACTTATTCTTTCTACTTCCTCTTTTTTTATGTTGGTTCTCTCTTTCCCTTCAGATAAATTTAAGAACAAGAAGCCATACATAACCCAAGAGGCTGAAGAGAATCGTATTCTCGCCTTCCGTTTATGGCACAGAAAGTGGTCTGAGCTTCTAGACTCGCACGGTGATTTCACGTTTGTCTGCTCTCAGCCCTCAAGTTTAGTCGCGCCACTCATTGTCGGGCCATTATTTATTCTGCCATGAGATCTTCCTATTGTTTCTCCTTTAGCTTCATCTTTTACATTTGCCCCATCGTCTTCTTCCTGTCCAGCGAGAGATTCACATGCCTCTTCTAACCACTCTTCCCCCAGTAGTTCTGGTTCTGATTCTTCAAAGAAAAACACTTTAATTTAGAGAGTGAGAGAAAAACTCAGCACGTCGAAATGACTTCATACTATGGTGGGTGAAGTTGGGAGGCGAACTCGCCCTAGATATGACGAGACCAGCTCTTCAAGGGATCCTCCCATTTTGAATGTTCATTCCAATCAGGGTGATAATTTACACCCCCCCTTCCACTACTCCTCTTCCTCTTATTGTTCCTACTCCAGCTTTTCCAGCCACTAGTCAAGATCCTACTTCTGGATCTCAGGGGGCAGTTGGAGGTTCTGGTCCTTGGCGGTTCAGTAAATCCACTGATATACCATCAACAATCTTCTTCTTAGATGATGTTCAGTCTTCTCACGCCACTGCCCGCGGGATTAATTGTGAGGCAGATTTGGTTAAAACTAGTAACTCTAGGGTTGGCGACCACGTTTCTTCCTTTAGTCACAACTTAGTTAGAGTATGGTTCCTTTTCCTTTTCCTTCTTCTTGATTATTCCCTTACCTTTTTCTTACTATTTTTGTTTTCTCTTCAAGCCATTATTCACCATAATGCTCTCCAAGAGCATCATGCTGCTCAAGATTTGGCGTTGTAGAAGCTCGATGAGACGGTGAAGAACGAAGCGACAGAAGTGGATGAGGTTAAGGAAGAGATTCTGAGTCTGACAGAATCTATGAAGGCTGTGAAGGAGGAATTGAATATTGTTGAGGAGTCTCTGGTGGCTGTTGAGGCAAGCAAAGCTCAAGCTCTGGAACAGAAAGAGAAAGAGGCTAGAGAAGAATATCAGGCTCTTTTTAATGAAGCTGAGCAGGTCATCTACAGTGTGGGTTACAGAGACAGCTCAATGAAGGCCCCTCCAAGAAAACCTCTCTACGATGTTCCTGTTGATAAGTAGAGTGAAGCCACCACTTCTGGTAGGCCAAGGCTAAATCAACCCTTCTGGAGTTGTTTATGATTTTCCCCTTGCAAGAGATGCTTCGGCCTTTACCAATATCTCTTTTGGGGTTCTAAATGAGGATACTTCTTCTCTTTAGATTCTTTATGTTTCAATTGTAACTTTTTTTGCTTTTTCTATACTTTCCTTTTCATCAATGTAGAAGCTTTTTTTGGATTCTTTGATTTTTATCTTACTTTGAAGCTATACCAATTGGAATTATTAATGTATTAAATTTTTTTACCTTATAGACGTCCATATGTATCGCTTTTCTGTCTTGAAGTGAAATAGCAACTTTTTGAACTTTCTTATTCTTACTAAGTCTCCTTCGTTTTGCTTTCCCGCTAGAGAATTTCTGCTCTAAAGTTCTTTCTTTAATTTTCTTTTTCCTTTCCCTTTCTGAGATTAACATTTTCGTCCTTCTTTTCTACTCTGAAGTTATGATGTTTTTTGCTTTTTGAAGTGTCGAAGATTCTCTATTCTAGGCATTCTGGTTTGAGCTTTCTGGTCTGAACTCAGCTCCTAAAGCTTTTCTGTTATGAATTTCTGATTTCTTTTCTGTTCTGAGTTTCTGACTGTTCTGAACTCTCTTGTCTGAGTTTAGCTCTTCTTTCTGGTATAAGCCCCACTCTTCTTTGTAGTCTGAGCCCAGCTCCTCTTCAAATCATTTTGAGAGTAAGACTTATGAATTGCCTTTCCCAAGGACTTACGCTCTTAGTTCCTTCTGAAAGTAGAACTTATGAATTGCCCTTTCCAAGGACTTACGCCCCTAGTTCCTTCTAAGAGTAAGACTTATGAATTACCACACCCAAGAACTTACACCCTTAGTTCCTTCTGAGAGTAGGGCTTATAAAAAAACATCGTTGTTCCTTTATAGAAGTCAATCAACTTGTCTTTCTCTACTTGCTCGAGGTGGGTGCCGATGTTCATCATTTTTGTGTTCCTTCTTCTAACCACACCAACTCTGTCTGTTCCCCTACCTCGTACCTTAGGTCGTCTTACCCGTCGTCCTTTGATTGCTATTGCATTGCTTCCTTTGGTTGTCTGGGGTATACTTTTTCTGTACACGTTTTCTTTGTAAACTCCAATGCAATCACATTACAGATGTGGGCAGAAGCCTAGTCTCCTTTGATGGTCTTGATTCCTTCTAGTGAGGGGTACTTTAATACTTAGTAGAAAGTTGATAGTACAACCTTCATCTTATGCAACTACGTTCTTCCCAGAATAGCGTTGTACGGGGACGAAGTATTCAGAATCATAAACTCAACAATAAGATTAAAAGGTTCAGCTCTTAAAGAGAGATTAAGGGTCCTTGTCAAGTAACTGATAGCTCCATTAAAATCTATCAATGGTTGTGAGGTCCCCCGTAGCTTCCGCTCTCCCATTGACATCTTTTCTAACGTGATCTGATACAATATGTTAACCGGGCTTCCATCATCTACCATAAATCTTCTCAAGAGGTAATTATCATCTTGTATCGAGATGACAAGCGCATCATTATGGTGTCCGTCTTGTTCGAGATCTAGATCATCAAATATCAGCGGGAGATTCCCATTGTCAAGTGAGCAATTCTCCATGCGCTTCTCCAACATTGGTTTCTTGCAGTACTGCTTCATTTCCTTCCTTATTGTTCATTCTTGCTCCATCAGTCTTCTTTCTCTACCTTCTCCAACGTGATCTGATAATGTTTATAATGCAAAGTGATTGTTTTCCGTTGTCACGTTTTTCATCGCCACAGTCTTCTTTCTCTACCTTCTGCTTCTACTCTTCAGTATAGTCTCTGAGTTGGAAGCAATATCTAGTGTAATGTCCGCTGCTTCTGTGAAAAGAATAATATTTATCCTTATCTTTGTAATTTGGTTCTTTTACGAGTGGCGCTGACCTTTTCGACCATGGTTTGTCTTTAATCTGTTCAAGGATCTGATTTACTAGGAGGGTAAATGGTGTGTAAACCTTATCCCTTGGATGTACCCTACTTGAGTCTTACCTTTGGTTCTCTTCCCTTTCCCATTTTCCACCCCTTTCGTATGTTTTCTCTGTTCTGTCACTTCTTTTCCTTTCTGATCTAGAATTTCATTCTTGCTTCTACGGTTCTTCCTTTTTCGTTCATTTACTTTCAACATACTCTTCTTTTCTTCTTCCAATGTAATATAAGTCTCTATCATAGATAGAGGTTTCGTTCTGGACAAGTCTTCAAACAAGGGTGAGTTTGGTCCTAATCCTCTTCTAAAAGCTAGTATGGCCATCCGTTCATCACAGTTTTTAACCTTCGCCATTTCGTCTTTGAATCTATGGGTGAACTCCCGTAAAGATTCTCCTTTCTTAATAGTGATCATGAGAAGGTACTCTGTGTCTTCCATTCCCGCTCGACATGTGGAGTGTTGTTCTATAAGGATAGAAGACATAACAATAAAGTTAGTAATCGAATGAACAGAGAGCGAATGATACCATTTTAAGGTCGTTCCATCCAAATTGGTTGGGAACATTCTGCACATTAATTCATCCTCATGCTGATATAGTGTGCCATTATATGTTTGAAATGATGGAGATGATCGATTGGATCTAGTTTCCCTTCATAACACTTGAACTTTGGAGCCACAAATTTCTTGGATACAGGAGCCGCCAGAATCTCTAGGCTCAATGGGGTTTGAGTAAGAGATTTAAGGTTTCTTTTTCCAGTACTCCCCAGGTTCCTCATCTCCAGCATCTTTCTTTCCAGTAATTCTTCTACAGCTTCCTTAGTGATAACTCTGGGATGGCGCATCTCCTCTGCAACATCCTTTTCTCAGTTCTGAGACTGAATTTCCCATTCTTCTCGTTGCACGTTCTTGCTATTCTCGTGGTTTTTCTGTCTTGCCTATCGCATGTTGTTCTCCGAACGTATGTCCTATTCTTCATTATTTTCTCTTTGGCTGACCTCAGCAGACATCCGAGCCATCTCTTGTTGAAGAGCATGGATATGTTCTTGCATAGCTGTCCACGCATCATGTTGCGTTTATGCGTTCCGTTCTTCTATCTCTCGCATCCCATTCAGAATTGTCTTGAGTAACTCCGTTGGTGGGGTCGATTGATCTGTTTGGTCATTAGTGTTTCTGGCTTCATTGTCTCCATTATCGGATGCGTTGGATCTAGTTCTAGGCATGTTTAGTATTTTTGGGTGGGTTTCTCGAGCATTTTTTCTCGTCTCTCAATGAAAGCACAAAAATGTAAAGGATATTTTCCCTACACTAGAGAATAATGAGGGAAAAGAAAATAAATATGGAAGTGAGTAATTTTCATTGGCTTGTATTCAATGATCCTTTAGTTCACAATTTGGCTTGTATTTCCACGCTTGTAATACAACTAAAATCCTGAAATACATTAAGAATAAACGAAATATTCTTCGAGATTGAGCTTATCCTCTAAGATTTGCTTCATTATTTAGATGAATGACTGATCCTTGCTTATCAGTATTAACAACTTTTTAAATTTGGACCGTTGGATGTATCGTGGTGAATTAGGCGGTCATGATGATCGTTGCCAGCTTTTCCATGCTGATAATTTTTCTTCCTACCTTAATTGGCTTCTTTGGCTTATGTGGCTTCCTATATAACTTTTATACTTTAGCTATTTGACTAGGCCAGTAACTCCATATCAGCTTCTTCATATCTGCCAGCATGGCAAATTTAACTATTCACATCATGCTTTTGTGGCATCCACTTTAATTATCTTTCTTCTCTGCTGACGTGACTGAATATCAAAAATTATTCATGTCCACCAGTTATATGTTTTAACATGCTATTTTATCAATTGACAGATAATTTTCAAGTTCAAGATATAAAACAATATTAGTTTTTCTTAAATTTAGTGTAACTTGTCAATGGTATATTACGTAATAAATTACAAATTTTTATGATAATAGTACAAGTTATGCTATTATTTATAAATTGTTTGTTTGATATGAAAATTATATGTTTATGTTGTTACTCATTGGTTGTTTATGTTGTTACTCATTGGTTGTTCTTAAATGTATGGTTGTTTAAAAAAACTTGATCACTATAGAATTTTAATATGCATTGGTATCTTTAAGCTATTGATTTATTACTTTAGTCCTTATAATCATCTAATGCTATATTTGAAACATATGTATTGCTGCATTTATCTTTCTATGTTGATCATCTGTAAATTATAATTACGCTATTATTTTTTCCATGAGGGAACAACCCACCACCAGATTACAACTGAATATCAATTCGTATGTAAGCATACACACTTCGACCAAAACTCAAACTATATCAAGCTTATATGAAGATAAAAGTAAAAGAGACATAAATGAATTTTGTTGATCACAATAATCTAGTTGATATAACGCGCTCAGACATTTATGACTTTTTCAAACAATCTACAGACACCATAGATAATGTCTGTTGATCATGTACATTGCTTAAATTCACATTTTGTATTTTATTTTATTTTTTTCTTTAATGATTTTAATAACAAGACTATAGAAAATATTTTATAGTTTCTTCATAAATAATAGTTTATGATTTTCTTTGTTAACGAATGACTATAAAATTTACACATTACTTGATGGTGTCAACAAACAATGTTCAAGATACATGTATGACATACAGTGACTTAACTCATACAAATATTAAAGAGAAAAGATATTTCTCTCATTTGACATTGAAAGAAAAACTTATAAATACAATAAAGTATTATTAAATTAATGTAAGGCTTTAGAAGAGCCAACATTATATTACCTGGTGAAACATTGATTAGAAACATTATTCTCTACCAGATTCAGATATATGTTTTTTGGGTTATCATATTGAGACCATTTGATGAAAATAACATGGAGTATATATGCATTACTTCATATGCCTTGAGTGAAAAAAAAATTGGAGAATCTTTCATCTTTGTCCTCTGGCTTTTATAAAATCACAAGCTCAATTGAGTTAAATAATGTGATGAATGAGAAGTTCTTAACACAAAGCTTTTGTGCTTTGACATGATCGATTAGGTTATTGTGGATCTAGATGGGAAGAATTATACAAAATTCACATGGACATCCATTAAAGAACTAGAAGATTCTTTTGTCTAGTGATTTTTCATGCAAAACTTACTGTGAAGGCAAATTGATTATCAAAATATCTTTAATTAAAGTTGTGACAGGATTTCCTACATTTTCACACATGCATTCAAAGTGTTTTTATGGGCCTATACATCCCACCATGTGGCCTATTTTGACACTTTATAGTTCTAATAGATGCATCTATACATTGGTCACATGTAATTCTTCTATCCACTCGTGATGCATCTCTCGCTAGATTATTGGCTCAAATAATTCAATTATGAGCACAAATTCCTGATTTTACAATTATGATAATTTATCTTGGTAATGTTGATGAGTTTACATCAAAAGTATTTTGATATCCTTGCATGTCAATTGTAATTGATATTGAACATCCTGTTGCCCATAGTTATACTCAAAATGATTGAGTTGAATCAATGATTAAATAACTAGAATTAATTGTTAGACCATTACTAATGAGGTTAAAATGACTTATTTTTGTTTGGGAACATGCTATATTACATTGGAGGCATCAAACAGGCCGGCCCGACATTACACGACACGGAATATCGGGGCACACGTGAGGCCAACACGACACGATTGTTATGAGTAACAAAATAATAAATACGAACAATCGTTAAACTTTAGTTACTAGGGAAACATTTGTTGAAAGCTTCAGTGAAAGCTTTGCTGTCGATGGTGTTGCCGTTGCCATCACCTTGGCAACAATGATAATGCCTCATCAAACTACACAATGATTATGCCTCAGCAAACAACCTATTCCTCTAACCTTTTGATGGACATAACTTTCCTTGCAATAATTTCACTTGACGGTAACAAATTCAATACTCTCGTCACAGGATTCACCATAGTGAAATGATCTCATATTTTACTACACCATTTTTAAGTTTTGGTGGTGGTGGTCGTCAAATTATCTTCACCGCCAATCTATAGAATTGGAGAATTGAAAAATGAGAACCGGGGAGAGAGTTAGAGGGTGAGTGTTTAAAAGAATTATATGGGATATGAGTATTTATAAAAGAAATTTGAATAATATCCATCGGTTATTATCTAGTTTTCTAAGGATACCCATTGATAAAAGGGCAGAGCCTACCATTAAAATAATTTAAATTTTTTGGAAAAAGATAGAGCAGGCAGCAGTGGTGCCGTCACCGCAACATTGCATGCATGCAACTAGGTGCGTGCGACTCTTACACGGCAACAGTAGACAACTGGTGCCGTGCAAAATAGAATTTTGTTAAATTTAAAAAGTAAGCATTTGTTGGCATAAAAAAGTAAATTAAATTAAGTAAGTTAATTATTTATGGTAAGTTAAATGAAACATTGTTAATATAATAAGAACACAAATTGTTTAACAGGAAGAGAAATTTTTTATTAATCTTTATTCATTATTAAAATTTCAAATACGAGCTTACAAATATTTTACTTTTTTATAATTACATCATTATAAATTAATTACATCTCAATTGTGTGAATATCCACTCAATTTATCAATCATGTGCAAAAAAATCTAAAAAGGTTCTTACAAAGCATGTAAAAAAATTAAAATATGAATTTAACTTTATGTTGCTTGGTCTACATCTAATCCTAGAAAATCTTCAATTAACTATGAGTTCTTGCTTGAGCTAGTGAATATGCATCTTACCAATCTTTCAAATAAATAAGTGCCTCCATCATATCGCCCCCTAGCATGCTCCTCATTTCCTCCAATACACGATTAGTTGCACTAAAAGCATATTTTGATGCTACTTTAGAGTCACATGGTGTTAATATATCACGTGTCATAATTGAAAGTATGAGAAATGATCCTTAATATTTTTCACCATGTAACAATATCAAAATTGTTTTTAAGCTTAATAAAAAAATCAGTCTAAAAGGTTTAGCAATTTCATTAGATGCTTATTGTTTAGTGGTTGCCTTCGCAATAATATTATAATATGGTCATCTATAGAGCTACTAATAATGTTTTATGATGATGATGGTGAAACATTTTGATTAGCTTTCGATGCATACTTAGATTCATATTTAGAATATAATTAAAACAATTCATCTTCAAGAATATTATGCTAATACTTCTTATATTTTCTCCATTTTCCACAATTTTTTCAAACATAGAACTCCCTCTAAATTTTGCAAGTACAAGACTGATTATTAAAGTTGGCTAAGAACAATATTTGAAGAACAATAATATCCACCAGATAAATTTTTAGTTGCATTATAAAATGGTTCTAAAAATTTAAAAATGCATCGATAATCAAACAAGTTTTGTGAGTCAATTCAAATTCTTGTTTAGAACTTGGATATGCATGAATTACATCCCAATATGGTTGTACATGACGCAACATGAGGTAAGTTGAGTTCACCTAGTTTCTACATCATATGCAAGTTTTCTAGAATGCGAACAAAAGAAGGGTTAATATATTATTTGACAAACTCCTCAAATATGAGATCATCGCCAAGTAGTAAAGGCTGCTCGGCAGGAGCGATCTATTTAGCCAATCTCACTATGATCATAGCTTGAGATACAAAGAGACTGGTATTTATGGCATTTAGTTGAACTTGTTTATGATAATTAAGATCATTAGCTTCCCTATTAGAAGTAGTGGCACGTAAAGCCTTACATCTTTCAATATGTCTAAGCATTGTACGATTCCCACACCCATTGCATGCATATAAATTACTTCACAAAACTTGTAATTGACCTTCTATATGGGTTTACCATTCTCAACTATGTTTTATAAGGTAAAATAGTTTCATGCTTTAGATGTTCTCCACGTTTTCTTTTCTTTGGTGCCGTGATAGTAGCCATACTACCTATGGTATTGGTGGTGTTTTGGCATTATGGATCATCTCCTCTAAGCTCATCAAAATTATCTTCACCATAGCCTAGGTTCTCAAGGTCAAGATCCCTAGGGTCCATTCTAAGATATAATTAAATGTGCTAAATATGTAAATTTAAGATAAATATTATAAGGTACCACAAAAAGTCGAGGTATGCTTGTAGCACGTGTCCCGATAAAATTACAACGCTCATACATACACCAATACCTAGTAAAACATTACGATAATATCAATAATTGATTAGGTAAACTATAATACATATAAATAACAATACATGAGCTAATGATTTAAATTTAAATATTAAAATGTTCAAATAGTAAATTAAGAATTACATTAAAATTTAGAAATATGAAGTCCTTGTAGAGAAAGAGAAAAATGATTGGGGCTTTAAAAACTTGTAAGAAGAAATTGAGAGCTTAAATTGATAGATGATAAAGATTAGAAATTTGAAATAGATGACTGAGAATGAAGAATGAGAAGTGCTTGATAATCGATTCAATATAAATATTTATAGTTATAGGAGGGGAAGACAAAGATAAAATTATCAAAATAAACTAAATAATAAAAAAATAATAAGGCAAAGGTCAAAATGATTGTTGCTTTATAAGGCGGCATAATTTATGTAGTTGCATAAAGTAACGGTCATAAATATGATCGTTGCTATATGCAACAGTTTCGATCGTGACAGGCCTTGCATGACCTACTTAATAAAAGGGTTGTGCCACGCTCGACACGGTCCATTAACGTGTCAGGCCAGGCCCGACACGGTCTCTTAGTATGTCACGCCAGACCTCACACGGTCCATTAGCGTGCATACGCCAATTAGAACGTGTCATCAGTGCCGACCCTAACCGAAAATTTGGGTCTATTATAGACTTGGGGTTGTGTTGCATGCCAGTACTGGCACATGAATTGTCATGCTGGGTTTGACCCTACACGTCTATTACATTTGGTAGCACTTTTTGACACCTCTATATTACACTTTATACCATTGTTACGTATCGTGCTCAATGCTTACAAAATGTAATCGCCATTATTAAATATCTAGAGCCCCTAACAGGTGATATGTTTATAGCAAGATTTTCGAATTGTACTTTTGATGTGACAACTTGTTCAACATTAAGAGGAGAGAAGTCATAACTAGAAAATAAATATGAAATTTATTAGAATGTTTTATCATTATCTTATCTAGATCCTCGACAAATCAATGTGAACTTGAAGTTCAAAAGATTATTCATTTGGAAAATGTTACAAATCAATTACTTGATGCATTTATTGATACAAAGAAAGTGACTAAATCACACATACTAGCTGTAAATGCTTCAGTACGGGTTGACGTCCCAACATGACATGTTGTTAATAAACTACGCCAAAGCATGATAGACTTGTTGGGCCAAAAGACAAAATTCCGGAAAAGAAAAAGTATAAAGAAACGGTAAATGAGGTTGACGCTCTAAAGAGGTGACATTTCCACATCAAATAAAAGGCATGTATGATCAATTTGAGGTTATCAACTTTACATCCTCGAAAGAGGAAATACATGACAATAAAGAGATTTCAATCCCTGTACTGGAAAAGGTTTAGATCGCATTAAAATTATTGTCGATGTTTTTATATACAATGTGACATTTCATACATACATACGTGCATACATATGTCTATGTATATACTTATCAACCCATATGAGTGTGTGTGCGTGTGTATACATACGTATGTATGCATGTATGTTTGTATCTCTATGAAATATATATATATATATATATATATATATATATCTAAACATGGAATAAATTTGAAGAGATATAAAGAGAAAGAGAGAATCTCCATTAATATATTATGTTACATGTTAATTTAGAAAAAGAGAGATAATCTCTATTAATATTATACTAAATACAACTAAATATTTGATCTCTCTATAAATTTTAAATTTCTCTGAATTTAAATAGATAGAGAGAGATAGAGAGAGAAGAATAGAGAGATAGAGAGAGATGAAGACATGTAGAGAGATATCAAGAAAGAGATAGAAAATGATATTTTAATGGATATGAATTGAGAGAGAGAAAAATACGGAGGATGATCGCATTTAAATATAAAAATAAAAGAGTAAAATAATAACTAAATAAATGTGAAAAATTATTTAATTCATTGAATTTGCTAGTTTAATTATTAATTATAGATAAAATTATATTTAATATGACAAATGTTTCTAAATAGTACATTTCTAATACAAATTATGGGATCGGGAGGAGATATTCTGTTACATTTGAACCGTCCATTAAAAGAATTGACGGGCTAGATGTAACTTAAGAAAAAACAAAAACAAAAACAAAAATAAAAAATTTTCATTTCACCTTAGTAAAAGTATTGAGATGATCGTGACCGTCTGTTCTAAAATGGATGACCAAGATTAAAGAACAGATTTCCTTTTATTGGGGTCTCAAGAGGAGGGGATCTATTCCCAAGACGTGACGTCTTAATCCTCCAACCTGGTCGAACCCTCGAGCTGGTTCATGAGCTGAATCAGGCTGAAGCGTCGAGCTGAGCTGAGCTTGGTCAGAGAGAGATGCTTTTAGGGCAGGCCTGGCACGAGTAGACCAGCGTCGGAGCAAAGAGACATAAGAGACCAACTTATCCATTTCTAATTTGTTTGTGATAGCTCTCTACTCTTCATGTCCTCTAATTAAATAGAAAGCGAAGTGAGAATTTCTTTCTAAATTGCTACTTTTAAATGATGCGTTCCTTTAAATCCCATCGTACTTCTAGAAAACAAGATCTTAGCCCCCATAAAACTTCATGTGATCCACATCATGTAATAAGGTAGCTGATAACTTGATTTAATTTCTGCAATTACGTATTTCTATTTAGGATTTCTCATTTGAAAAATCTTTGAAAGTAATAGTAATAATCAAATTAATGTTGAGACTTAAAAGTTACATAAAGTATGTAATGATGCTAATTAGAAATCTCAATGAGTAGTATATGATATGAATAGTATCACCTCACATCTACATCCATGAACATTTCTCATCCTCATACACAACTCCATATCTATGCCAATTTCATGTGTAGGGTATGAGGATAACCATTTGGGTATAGGTAAACGCTGAGTTTTTACTACCTGCAATGAAAATAAACTTTGAAATAATGTGAAACTATTTTCATATAATCATATCAAAATCTTACAATAATATTTCAGATTACGAAAATCAAAATTAACATAATTTAAAATGCATCTAAGTATTGAAAACTTCTTCATTTAAATACGCTCAAGATCATTGTTATGGAGGATTCTCAGACTACCAATGGCACAACACCACGTGGCACACAACGACAAACATTTCTACTTAAATTTCAAGGAATTGGAGAGCTGAGCTCTCAAAAGGGAACGAACTGACCTTGCCAGGTCAACCTCCAAATGAACTCGAGAAACATGGACCAAACGTGAACTAGGAGGCTGTTGGTTGTCGCGGCACGTGGGCGGTGGAAGCGTGTGGCTCGAGACCATTCAAAAATTAAACTTTTAATAAAGATCGAATATTTTAATAAACAAAACTTACACAATACCACAATAACTAAATATAAAACTTTTTATTGAAAACTATTTTTCAATCACTCATCATTTATTATATATTTATACATTAAATCTACAACATATAAGGTTATGAATCATATACCTCTTGTAATCTATATCAAGCGTCCTTGCAAAATCGAGTGATCCTCTGTCCCACGAAACCGTTCCAATGATCAGTAGACTCCAAGATCCACAACAAGATCTTCCAAGTCAATCCTCAACGTACTAGGACGTGTGTGGCTACGTAGAATATTACAAGATATTTTTTTTTGTCTCTATATATACTCAGCACATGAGATCTAGAGATTTACTGAGAATGACTTTAATGAGATGATTTTCTAAAAGAACGTGATGATTATTCTTTCAGAGTTTTGATTAACTACTAATCATAGAGAAAAATCATCCTTACACCAACTGTGTTTTCAATTTAATTTTTTTATGAACTGATGAACTCATTCATCAACTGAGACTATTAGAATAATATATGTATATTTTTTAGATAATGACGTATCAGATTTTTTAGGGATAAACTGAATTGATATTTAATTATAAAATTACACATTATAATGAGACTCACTGTAACTGTGCACAACTGTAGTGTCGTGTGGCACTGCAGACATTTCTACTTAAATATCTTTTATATTTAGCTTCAGTACCTAAAAACACTTGGTGGTTAGATTCCATTATCTCTACTCACATAATTGTTTCTATGTAGGGTTACCTGAGCTATCAAAATTCAACTGATGCTGAAAGATACATCTATGTAAGAGATGGAGAATCGGTAGAAGTGGAGGCTATTGGGCATTTTAAGTTATTGAAAACTGGATTTTATTTGGATTTATTTGATACTTATGGTGTACTGTCGTTTAGATGGAATTTGGTTTCTGTTTCTAAGTTGGAAAAATCAGGTTTATTATTGTTCATTTGGAGACAATCAGTTTAATTTATCAATAAATTCAAATCTTGTTGGTACTAGTTTTTTTAATATTTATGCTAACTTATATTTGCTTGATATTAATACATCTTATAGTAAAGCCTTGCATGTGGAATCACGAGGCGCTAAAAGAATAATTAATGAAGAAAATGTAGCCACAATTTGGCACAAGCGCTTAGGTTATATCTCCAAAATGACAATTCAAAGGCTTGTGTCAAATGTTATTTTAGGATCCCTTGATTTTTCAGACCTCAATGTCTATATTCAGGGAAAACAGACCAAATAAAAGAAAATAAGTGCCAATAGAGCAACAGACGTCTTAGAATTGGTTCATACATATATACGTGGGTAATTCCCTAAGGCTTCATGTAATGGTCAACAATATTTTATAATGTTCATAGATGACTACTCGGGATATGGTTACCTATTTTATATTCATGATAAATCAGAATCCTAGGATGTGTTCAAGATATTTAAGGCTGAAGTTGAGAACCAGCTCAGCAAAAATATTAAGAGTGTTAGATCTGACCGTGGTGGTGAATATTATGGTAGATATGACAGTTCATGTGAACAACGTCTGAGGCCATTTGCCTAATTCTTAGAGGAATGTGGAATAGTCCCACAGTACACCATGACTGGTTCAACCTAGCATGAATGGTGTTGTTGAGAGACGAAACAGAACCCTTAAGGACATGGTGAGGAGTATGATAAGTCATTCTTCTTTACCAAAATCACTCTGGGGAGAGGCATTAAAGACAACAGCTTATATCATTAATAGAATACCAACTAAAACAGCTGCTGAAACACCTTATGAGCTTTGGATAGGCAAAAACCTAGTCTGAAACCTTTTTGCATTTGGGGATATCCAGCTGAGGCAAGGCCTTATAGGCCAAATGAAAAGATATTTGACTCCAAAACATTGAGCAACTACTTTATTGGTTATTCTGAACGATCAGTGGGCTACAAGTTCTATGATCTCACGCTAAGGAATATATTTGAGATGGGAAGTGCAACATTTTTTTAGGATGTTGAATTTGGATGAAGCCATAAAGTAAGAGATATTGTCTTTGAGGAGAATTCATCTTCGGTTCCAGTTCCTACTACAGTCACTACTTCTGATAGTGTGCAGGTTTTCATTCATCTCATTGATCATGAAGTAGATCCAGAATCAGAATAAGAAAATGTCGAACAACTCCCGATTCAAGTTGAGGTTAATGTTCTAGAAACTCAACAACCTCAAGATGCAATGCCACTAAGGAGATCCATGAGAGAAAGGAGAAGTGCTATTTTAGATTACTATGTGGTATTTCTTTAAGAAAATGAGGAAAACAATGAATTGGTGGAAGATGATCCAATCAACTTTCACCAAGCCATGAAAGTTATGAATTCTCAAAAATAGATTGAGACTGTGAATGAAGAGTATAAGTCTATGCAAGAATAATCAAGTTTGAGATCTTGTCACTTTACCTGAAGGTAAGAAACATATTGGTTGTAAATGGATGTTTAAAACCAAAAGGGATTCAAAAGGTAATATGGAAAGATATAAGGATTGTCTTGTAGCTAAAGGCTTTACTCAGAAGGAAGGCATTGATTTTAAGAGACTAATTCTCTGATTTCATAGAAAGACTCTTTTAGAATAATTATGGCAGTTGTTGTAAGGATATTTACTCAGAATGAAGACATTTACTTATTGGCCGGCGGAGCCATTTCTTGGAGGAATGTAAAACAGACACTCATAGCTTTCTCCACCATGGTAGCAGAATTTGTAGCATGTTATGAGGCATCCAATCATGGAATATGGCTGTGAACTTTATCACTGGGCTGCGCATTGTTGAGAACATTGAAAGACCACTAAAGTTTTATTGTGACAATATATCAACAACTTTATATTCTAACAACAGTAGGAGTTCGTCTAATTCAAAGCATATTGAGATTAAGTTCTTGGTTGTAAAAGAAAGGGTACTGAGTAGTCAGATGTCCATAGAGCATATTGGGACAAACTTCATGATAGGTCTTTCACGAGCACACTACTCATATGAGTGTTATGTTGTTTGAGGATATCATGGTTTAGTGGGAGTTTATTTATGGTTTTATGTTGCCATTTTAAAAAATTTATGTATTTGGTATTTTCTAATCAGAAATAAAGTTATTCAGTTCACTCACTCGTGACATTATGTTAGTGTTGACCTCACTAAAGTAAAGCAGGACCAGTCAGAAATAGACATGTGTAAATCACATTACATGTAATTTTCCATGATTGATCTATGTCATTTGATTATATTGATATATGTGACCATTGATGAATTTAGTTATAATAAAGGTAGCGATGACCGCTTTGATCCCATGTCTATATAATCAATGGACGAGATTGTTTCAAAAATACCTTGTGGTTAAGATAGCAAATTTTGGGAGCTCATAAAGTTAAACACATTTATAAGGTTGCATATGTGGCCGAGTGAGAGATTGTTGGAAAAATTGAACATGTGGGGTCACATATGTTAAATAGAATAGGTATGTGCTATATTTGAATAAGCCTAATTAAAGTGGTCTAATTAAAAAATTAAAGTTTTAAGGTTTATGAGTAATAATTATCATAAAATTAATATGTATATATCAGAAATGATATTTTAATTTCTTGAACGGCCAAACTGGAAATACCAATATTTATTAATAAGGGTTATGGTCTCCAAATTACACAAGCAAGAAAACCCTGTTTTTCTTAGAGGAGTTATCTCTATTCTTTTCAGAGAGAATCATGGAGAAGAACTCAATGGCTTGTGTAATTTGTGGAAGATATGATTTTTCACTTTGCGATTCAATTATCCAAAAAATCAGGTAAGTTTTCTGCAATGGAGTTATACGAATCTGTTTTTCATAGAAATCAAAATGACATATGTATCTAAGATTAGAGTTTGAAGAATTTCATAAAAATATACATATCTGATTATTTGTGTTATATAACAAGTTTATTAGGCTTAATTTCAAACCTCTCAGATTAGTTCAAGTGCAATGTTTTCTTTGTTATCCGACGTTCATGGACTAAACGATGCTTCTGCTATTGAAGAGAAAGTTATCGATTTTGGTGTGGAAGAGGTAAGTTTAAAAGTAAAAAGAATATACAATATCCGTAGTTTCAGAATCATATTTCATTGCTCAATAATTTACATTTTCTTTTCTTTCAGGTTTGTTGATTTGCTCTGTCTATCTTTTGTCTCAAAGACGTCATTGACTGAAATTTTCCTAAAACACAAACTTGAATCTGAGTTGAGCATGTTTTGTTTAGATTTTTGCAAGAAAGTAAACGTAACAAAACAATTAGTCAGTAACAAAGTATCAAGCTTATGATTGTTAGTAAATCGAGGAATGTGGTATGTTATGCTGAAGCCGGGGAAGACTTTATTAATTTACTTATTAGTTTCTTTGTTCTTCCAACTGGTTATATTGCAAAAAGGCTTTCATAAAAAACATGCAAAAACAAATAATAAACATGAAAAATGGCCCACTTATAAAATATCATAAAAATAGGAGTTTTTAGGGGTTTATATCATTCTAGAAACTTATTTGCAAAAAATAGCCAAAAAATTTATATTTAGTATTTTAGCCAATAGAGAAGAAAGTCAACAAAAATTTATAATATTTTACGATTATAACCTTAGATATATAAAATATTAAAATAATTACAAAAGTGTAAACAAATTGTTAAAAATAATTTGTAAAATATTTACTCTAAAATTATATTTATTTATTTGATTATTCTGCAAATATTTACCTAATAATTACTACTAATTGCCTAAAGCACAAAAATTGCTCTATCTTAAAAAAATACGAATTTAGTGTAACTTATAGAATTTAAAACAAAAAATATAACTATATTAAAAAAATATCTAATTATTCTGAATTTATATTTATTTACTTTATCAATAAATATATATTTTTCTAAAAGTCACAACTACTTTTCCTAAAAGCAAGGATTGCTAATTTTTAATTTTTACAAAAGGAAATCACGTTTTGGTCAATTTTTAATCTTAAAAAAACCTTATCAAAACATTAACACATTTTGCTCAAATATATTTTTGTTTAATTAATTTATATAAAAAAGGATAATTATATTATTATCTAAAAAAATTATAATTATTGTTAATTAATTTTTTATTTAATTAATAAGCAAAGATATAATTATATAAACGAAGATAATTGTGTATACACCCATTTTATATTTAATTAGGAAATGATATATTAGGTATAGAAAATTATGGTCAACACAATTTAGCTATTTACTTAATTAAGTTTAAAAATATTTAGAAAACTAAAACACCCTATTGAACTGGCTATATGATACAATTTCCGTAAAAAATAACCACTAGACTTTTAAGCCCACATTCTTCAGCCCAGTTTGCTGACACCCAGCCCGAACTCCCCCGTTCCTTCTCCAACATCCCATCTCCCCACCCACTCTCCTCACACTCCTTTGGCCCAACCCATTCCCCTCCCCCACCCATCCCGCTCCCCTCACCCCAAATCACCAATTCATTATCTCTTTCTCCATTTATCTCATTTTTTCCAATAATAAAATTATCCAATTGATAAATTGTTATTTTAGTTAATTAAATTAATTAATTAAATTAAGCAATTAATTCACTTAATAAATCAACTAATATTTTAACCAATTAATTCACTTACTTAATTAATCAATTACCACTATCGCCTCACATAATAACATAAAAATCTACCATGTATTGAAGAACATGTGTGTATATCTCTCTGTGTGTGAGATTATGAGTATGTTTGTACGAATTTCATGTTAATAAAATTTAAGATTTCAAGAAACGATAATGTAATTAGACTTATTACAGAATTTATTATATTACATATAATAAATAATGAAAAAATATCATCTAATATTCTTATTATCACAAACCTAACTAATGTGAAGTATACTGATTAAATATACTAATATAGAACATATATATTTTAAAAACCATAAATTTTATAAGAAAATAAAATGTCAATATAATATATAACATATGCAATTTATACAATTTATACCATCTACATTTAGTAATCTGCAATTTTTTTTTCGCCGAACTTTTTTTTTAGCGTCAAAAGCTTTTGCCATTTTTTAGAGTGATTATTTTTTAAATTAAATTTAATCCGGACTATTTTTTATTTTAGTTTGGGCCAATGACCTATTTCTGTACATTACTAATTGCAAAACTGATGCACATTGGCCTTCCAAAGTTTCGTTAGCTAACTTGAATGGAAGGTGAAGGTTCTTGATGACAAATATTTTGTGTCAACTGATCATAAAGATATGCTTACAACTCCCAAACTTGTTTCTGGTACTAGCTACACCAACTGTTCTTTCGACATTGAGACTCAAAATTATTACTTTAATTTGGACACTAAACAACTCTCTCTTCACAATGATTCTGGGAAGAAGGCCCTAGATTTATTCTCAGTTATCGGCCCAAAATCTAAACGGAAGGAAGATAACGAAGGTGAAGTATGTAATGGCACCACAAACTTTCACAATAACTGACAACTTGATCATTAGTCCTGTTTCTTCAATTCTGTCTGTGTCTATTCTCAACAAGTTGAAGATACCATTTACTGATAATGAGGAGAGAACTGTGTACGTTGGCAAGGAGGAGATCAGTTACGTTATTTAAAACGACCATTTTTTCTTATTAAGGTGATTATCACATGTTTGTTGCATTTTTTACAGGCGTTGCGCCTTCTGGTTGCTGGTGTAGCTTCAGAGACTGCTTTGACCGATGCATTCCTCTTTCGCAAGGCTAAGCAAGAGAAGTCTTAGAAACACGGATGCCTAGCTAGTGAAAATGTTAGTTGTTTGTACTGTGTTTGAAAGTGAAGATTGTTTTAGTTAAGCTGTTTTAATGCTTTCATTTCAATATGGTAATTGGTATTAAATTGGCTTGTTCACCTCTGTTTCTGTTTGAAACAAAGACTCCATGTATGTCTTCAGATTCATCGATATGTTCATTACCAAATCATTCATTCTTTAACAAAACATTCAGTATTCATTACCAAGGAAAGGATGTACTTAACAGTGGCCCACTTAAATCTTAAGAAAGGATGTAACACAAAGTCTGTATTATGAAAAATGTTTGAGACGAAGTTTGGTACAGTTCATTAAAATAAACTAGTAACGGATTTTGAGTAAAAAAGTTAATAAGCTTTAATCTAAACTGATATAGCTTAAAATTCTTTTAATTGCTTCACATCTCTAAAATTATCTTAATATTTTTGAAAAACTACGCAAGACATATTTATGAAATGAGTAGGGGTGTATAGGTAACCGGCAAATCAAAATAACCGAATCGAACTGACTCGGTTCAATCAATTTTTTAGTTCTAGTGGTTCGGTTATCAATATGAAAGAATCAGACCAATTTATAGTTATTTTTATAATCCAACCGTTCAAAACGTTGAGATGTACAAGTGTCACAATATCATAGCATAACTTTGTAAAGACCGTTGAAAATCAATGTGGTACATGAAAATTAAAATGCACATCTAATTTAGTAAAATTAGTAAAGAAAAATTGAAGGACAAACAAGTACAATTTCCCCTTAAGTAGTCATCATCAAAGGCAATTTTAATTTTCAATCAAAGAACTTGTTTGAATTCCCCAATTCCACAAGCTTCGTTGCCTCTTCAATCTTATTCTCTTTAACTAAACCATTAATCACTCTCTTTACTTCAACTGAAACAATCAGCAACCGACAATCAATACTCTTCGTGCACAGCTTAAGCGCCAAATCAAACTCAGCCTTCTCGCAAAGAAGAGAGAAGCGTTGTATAGGTAAATCGATCAGGTGTACATTCACTCTGTTTCAGTTCATTATACAATCTTTTCGCTTCCTCATAGCTATAAACATCTTTCTATCAACAACCAATTAACCGAACTATCAAGATTAGAACCGGTTCATTCGATTTCTGCAGCTTTGTTAAGGAAACATCAAGATTTGTTTTGTTCCCTGTCGAACCAATTAAATTAACCGAACTGAACCGATTATATAAGTTCGGTTCGGTTTTTTTTTATTTGATCGGTTCGATTTGATTCGAGATCAACGTGGTTAAACGATCGATGCGGTTTGATTATTTAACCGAACGATTCGATTAATAATTTAAAAAAATAGATATTAAAAAAATGAACCATGTGGAGTCAATCGAGTTTATAGCTCATATGATTCGTAATAAATATATAAATGAGGTAACCTGTTGTTTTAGTTATAAGACGCATATATAACATTTCTTTCATAGTTTTTTTTTAAATTTATTTCCTTCGAGGTCATTAATTAGCTTAATACCACAGTAAGCTAACTCCGTAATCATTGCCACCTGAATCTATGGCCCACTTTTCTCAAACTGATTTGGGTGATCCACATGATGTGTAGTTGATGATTCGATTCAATTTCTCCAACTATCATAATTTCTTTATACAAATTTCTCAATTAAAAATTCTTTAGAAATAATATAATGTACATGCATTACATTTTATTTAAATAAGACAGACACTCTTCTAATTTAAAAAGGAGACAAATTTATATTATCATATTAAGTTTTATTAACAAAAAAATTTAGAATTGTTAGATTTAAAATTAACATCATTTAACTAATACATAATACTGAAATTACCGTTCGTTTTATTCTCATTTATAAGAATATTAAAACTAATTTTTTTTATCAAATTAGAATTCTCCTAGATCCGAAAAACTGGAATCAACTTATATTTCAGATAAAAAATTGATTGAATTTGATTGATTATGGAAATAATATTTTTTTATCACACCTAAACAAATATAATTTTAACAATATGTATTTATTTATCATCTTTTAAATTAGAGAAAAGTCTGTGTAATTGAGATAATTTTACCTGACAAATTAAGTTAAACACACACTTCATATTTTAGAACTTATAGGTTTGAATCATATTCTTTTAATTTTTTTAAAATTTGTAACGTAAAAAATGAAAGTTTTCATAATATAAGAAAAACAAACAAATCTAAAATACATTCGTAAACGAAAATAGATTTTGTTGCTTGACGAACGTAAATACGATAACGTCAACCGCTTAGATAATTGGAGTCGAAGAGCGTATACAGTGAGGAGTGAGAATTTCTGTTTGCACTTCCTTCAATGGTGGCCATAGAAGGCGTTTTTTCCATGTAGCTTTCCTTCTCAATTACTCTTTCAGTACATTCTTTGGAGCCCTAATTTCGTCCCCCTTTTCTATTCAACAACACATTTTGTTCCTTTCTTCAATCTCAGTTCTCCTGCTTTTTCTACAATCACCTATGGCAGATCTTCACCCCCAGACTGAGATTTCATTCGGACAAGTTTTCTTATGCAGCGCTTTTGCTGCATGCTTTGCTGAGGTTATCTTTGTTTCTCTTTAACTTACTTCTAATTCCTCATTGTATCTCCACCTTAGATTACTTTTATCTGTTTTCGTCAATGTTATCCCCGTTATAACTGCCTTATCTTCTATTCCCAATTACTCTTCTTTCCTCTATCTTCAGATTATTTATCAATCTCAGTCGTTAACTGTAGTCTACAATGTGGAAATCAACTTTCATCTGCATGAATTTGTCTGATTACTTTTTACCCAATTTGGCTCGGATAAATGCGGAATGGTGCAAAAACAAATTTTGCAAATAAGAGAAGGGAACGCCTTCTACGCTTGCAAAAGGCCTCAGTATCTGGCTGTTTGATTTCAAAGCTCATGAGATGCTATTGCTATTGTTAATCGTTTGGCGAGGCTTGGCATTTTAATTGAAACAAATTGTTCAGACATTGACGGATTGATTGAGTAATTTATTACTCTTTATCCTTCAAGGACAGTACATATTATTCCTATCTTGGTTAGAATTTGAGTCTTCTTTGCTTTTAAGTCTTCTTTGCTCTCATATCCCATTTCCGTTCCTACCCCGGCAACCCTCCGTCTCTCAGACGAGAAAATCTATCAAGGAGTAGAAATATTCTAGGAAGATTGAAATAATTTTCAGCTTGAGCTTGTATTTGCTGAAAAATTCAACTCACGGGCGGGTATTGGATACCGATACATTGTAACAGAGTATGAGTATCAGTAGAGTTGGAAGCTTAATCAGGGTCTGAGCATGGTGAGTTTTTAGGCTAGGTTGAGCTATAATGCATCTTTCAGTATACTGCACCAACAATGAATGCTCCATGCTTTTGCTTTTACTCAGTTTTTTATGCAAATGCACTTTTGTGCTTATTTTTCTAGTTTTGATATTGTGCAGTTCTGTACTATTCCTTTGGACGTTGCTAAAGTCAGGCTTCAGCTCCAGAAAAAAGCAGCTGTTGGGGATGGAGTGGGGCAATCCAAGTATAGAGGCTTATTGGGTACTATTGCTACTATTGCTAGGGAAGAAGGTTTATCAGCCTTATGGAAGGGTATCATTCCAGGACTGCACCGCCAATGCATTTATGGGGGCTTAAGGATTGGATTGTATGATCCTGTGAGTTTCAGATATCTCCCTTTGACCAATATAATCAATATTCATACTTATTCAATGTTATTTATAACTTTAAACGGTACAGGTAAAGACATTCTTAGTTGGGAGTGATTTTGTAGGAGATATTCCCTTATACCAGAAAATATTTGCTGCTCTTTTTACTGGTTGGTAGATCTGTCACTTTTCCTGCTTCTCCAAGTTGTAATTTGATATGCTCTATTTATTTGTTTTTGCAAGTATCTCATTTTTCCTTGTTCACATTGCAGTGCTTTGGAAACTCGAAAGTGAATGTGAATATCATTTTTGCAACAGTCCTGACAATGCTATATGTTGACAGGTGCTCTAGCGATTGCAGTGGCTAATCCAACTGATCTTGTCAAAGTTCGACTTCAGGCTGAAGGAACATTACCGGCTGGAGTACCTAGGCGTTATTCAGGGGCTCTGAATGCTTATCTCACTATAGTAAAGCAGGTTAGATTTCATATGATTTTCCTAGTCCTAGAATTATCTATAAGAATTTTTTTATAACACTTCTAAATGCAGGAGGGCTTAGGGGCCCTGTGGACTGGGCTTGGGCCAAATGTAGCGAGGAATGCTATTATTAATGCTGCGGAACTAGCAAGTTATGATGAAGTGAAACAGGTAAACTTCTATTGTGAATATTAAACTTATTTAATTACCTTTTCTTGGATAGATATCAATCCTAGTGATGGTCTACTTCTTTATACTTATGCAGATGATTTTAAAAATTCCAGGTTTCATCGACAATATTTTCACGCACCTTCTAGCTGGTCTTGGTGCAGGTTTCTTCGCAGTTTCTATCGGTTCTCCTGTTGATGTGGTAGCATTCTACCTCCTTTAGTACTTGTATGAATTATGAAGTTGATCTTAAACGGGGGTAGTTTAAGTGATTTACACCTTGAAGTAGGGTGTGTAAATACCGGATGCATGGGTTGAGTCATTCGCTAAACAACTCTTTTGTTGGGCGATCAACCAGGTGCTCCTACCCAACCGGGCTAATGAATGCCAACTGGAAGAACGCACTTTCCTGTCGTTCAGTAGGAGATCCCTTCTTGTTTGTGGTTTGAAAATGATTACCTCTTGCATTGCTAATGGGGAGAGATCTTTCATTAGAGTTTGATGCTCCTCAATGGAGATCCCCAGAATAATAAGTTGCTTGTGGAACCCTTTGTTTAGTATTTTAATGGGGGTCATGGTATTGAAATTAGGAATCAACCCACTATTAGACCCTAGTTCTCTTGAAATTGAGGTTGCGGCTGTATTTTGTAATATGACAGTCATTCAATGTCATTAAATGTACAATGTTGAATCCGTATAGACCTTGGCCTTATTAAATAAAAAATTCTTTCTAAATGCTTAGAATGAAAATATATGTAAAATGGGGCCGTGCAACCTTTTGAGGTTAAAATAATGGAGGTAATACTGCGTAGAAAGCTGATTTGGTGTAGTTTCTGATGAAATATGTTCTTGGTTTTAAAAGCCATCTGCATGGTTTTCATGAATAATCTTTTCAGTCATTTTTAGCTCAGTTGTGAAGCTTGTATGCTTGCAGGTTAAATCTAGAATGATGGGAGATCTAA
The DNA here is from genome assembly GCA_003255025.1 of Datisca glomerata. Lineage (NCBI taxonomy): Eukaryota > Viridiplantae > Streptophyta > Magnoliopsida > Cucurbitales > Datiscaceae > Datisca > Datisca glomerata. The sequence continues at coordinate 254,121 of QANY01004517.1, read as the reverse complement.
CCTATAAAAGCACCCTTGACTGCCTCATCAAAACCTTGAAGAATGAGGTATTGTGAATTTCTGTCATTTCCTCAGGGTTTCAATCTGATCATATAAAATTATGTTATAATTTCTTTAAATGGTTGTTAAAGTAACTGTGAAAGGTATAATTAACATGGAATATGTGCATTGATGTGTTCACTGTGGTTAAGGCTTTCGTAAATATTTTAACATTCGCATCTAATAGTATTATTAAGTATCTAGATCCGGTATCTTGTGACCTTAACAACTAATCTATTGCAGGGTTTGTTCGCCTTCTATAAAGGTTTTCTTCCAAATTTTGGTCGGCTAGGCTCTTGGAATGTGATTATGTTTCTCACTCTCGAGCAAGTAAGATTCACAAATATTTATATTTCTCATCTTTCAAGCTTACATCCAAATTTCCTTCCATAAAATTTTAGGAAACGAAGAAACCGTCTCTTAACTCAGCTTCTGATTATTAATCTTTATTTATTCCATTATTAATTGACTGTTGTTTCTTATATCTGGATCTACACATGTTCTAATAAGCTGTTATATTACAAATTTACAGCCATTTATTATCTTCTTTATATGGCTCATTGAAACAAGTTCTTCTTTGCTTTCACGTAGCTTACTCATGCAGACTCATTAAACTCTTATAGATCTTAAAAAAACACTTGATTTTTTCTACTTCTGGCAGGTAAAGAAATTCTTCGGAGTATAGACCTTCTCACCAAGATGTCTTAATTTGGTTTGGCTGATCCGTAGTGTACTACTATTGATATTGATTTTGCTACACCTGTCATATTGGTGAGTTTTTTGCTTTCTCTCCCCTTCTTTGGCGGCTACGTTCTTTTCCATATTCCGTGTACACAAATGCTAAAAAATCTTTGTAATCTACTGAGAATGAATTCATTTTAAACTGAACTCTTTATTGTCATTCTATCTTCTCAAGGAATAGAAGGTTCTTTCCTTACCGTCTATTGAACATTTACTTGTACTATAAAATGTGATTAAAATGGACCACCCCTTTCTTTTGCTACTTTTAACAATCTAGTGCTTCCTATATTAACAAAGGATGCATTAGGGTTCTAAATGTCGAATTATTTTGCCAATTGGGCATTCTTCCTCTCCCAAAATTACTCCTACCAGAATTAAACCTATTCCCTCTACCCGAATTAAAGGAATTTCTGTTACCTCTTCCACGAGAATTTTCTCTGTTGTTGTTGGAGAAAGAAGTCATAAGTGCAGTGTTGGGAAAGACTGATTCTTGTATCTTGGTTTGAGACTCCAAGAAGTGTTCTTCACCCTTCAAAATTACATGGAGTTCTTCAAGATTCAGGGGCTCAGCTCGGATCCGAATAGACGTCCTTAGTGCGGTGAACTCCGTTGGTAGGCCATTGATGATGAAAATGAGGATATCCTCGTCCTCAATATTCACGGAGACAGCAGACAGTTTGTCATTTAATTCTTTGATACGTTGAATATACGTATCGATGCTCTCAGTTGGTTTATTGCTCACAGAATATAAATCAGATTTGAGCTGTAAAATATTAGTACGAGAAATCGAAGAGAACCTTTTCTCGATGGAATCCCAGACGTCCTTCGAAGTCCTGCATCCCACAACGTATGCCAAGGCCATCGGAGAAAGAGTCGTGTTGATTAGGGTCAGAAGAGCTGGATCTTGGGTGACCCATCGAATTTAGGGTTCGGCTCTGTCATTTTCTCCATTTTGAATAAATTTTTCTGGGCACTTAATCGAGCCATCCACGAAGCCGAAAATCATATCGCCTTCAAAATCGTTGAGATCTGATACTTGAAGAATCTAGTCGGATTGAGATAAGGTTGTATATGTTTGAAAGGAGGAAAATTGGGGAGTGAGAATGAGTTTCGGTACTAAAGGAGGGAGTGTTAGCACTCTCTTGCGTGGAGGAGGAGATCGACATGAATTGGGAGCTTGTTTGAGATCCAGCTCTTGATACAAGGATTTCTTGATTTGCAGGTGAAGGATCTTGATTTTGGTTTTCTGTGTGTTCAGTCATGGACATGAGTCGACAATGGCTCTCATACCATGTGAAATTTTAAGGTAAGACAGAAGAAAGAAGAAATACCAGTCGATTACAGAGGAAGCAAGAAGAAAGAGGAAGAAAGAGACAAAGCAGAAGGGAAAAAAAGGAATGCCTTCCGTTAACACAACAGAACAAAAAAGAGAGTTTAATACTAAGGTTAGAAACTAACGGCTAGAGGAGGAAAAGACCAATTAGCCCTTAACCAACTAACCAAATAATCTAACGAATATACTTAGCATGTACACTAAAAACAAGTTTCTTCTGGTAGTTCATCAAATCGAAGTGCTCTATACTAACTTTAACAGCCGCTGTCACACTCACAACTACATTTGACCACAGCTACATTTGACCATTGCAAAGACTCTGAATAGCCCAACCTTTCAAACCACAGTATTAAGCATTCTAACTTGCACTACCAAGTCATATAACATGCCTGGTGATTAGGATGATTCGAATTTCGGGTATTGTTTGCTCGGTATGCTTTGATCTGAGATAAAGTTGATCTACATAAGGTTACCGTCCGTAACAGCTTACTGTCATCGAGTTAAATCTCTAAGTAGGAGTCTTTTTACCTATATATGAAAATTTGGGGGTTAAAAATAACATTTTTTGAAGTTTATTGGTCTACTTATCAAACTTGCAAAGTTCATTGGTATATCCTAATTTTGGACCATAATAATAAAGAATTTGAAGAGGAAGAATGTCAAAAATGTACCTGGTATAGGCCAAATTACAAAACTGGCCTTGTATGCAAAACAATATCCCGACATTTTAAGATTGACCAATTTAATCCTGGTGCTTTTTTGAATTAACTCTAATCATTCTCTCTCTAACAGAAGCCCGTTAACATCCAAACGGACTACTTCTCCTACTCCCCTTCTTCTTAATCGTGGTCTCATCTTCTGCTTTATTCTCTTGAAATAGAATTTACATTTCATTGCAGAGACACAAAAGTGTGAATTGACATTTATAAATCTGTCACTAATTCTATCTCTTCCCCTCCGTCGTCTTCTACCACAGATTTTCTCGACTCCTAAACAAAAATCCAGTTTCATGGCTACTAGTATCCACTTTCCTGCGATCCAAACAGATCACAACCCAATAATAGTTCGTGTAAGAAATTTTGCTGACCCAAATCCCCCGAGAATGCTTCTTGCATACCCGTTTGCCAGAATCGCATTAAGAATTTGAGCACATGCAGAATTAAGGATAATATTTGCAAAAAAGCTAGACTTTCTAAATTCAAAAGAATTTTTTATAAACAGTCATTTTTTGAAGAAAATAACGATTTTAGGGTCAATAATTTTTAACGAAATTCAACATTTTTATGAGAAAACACTAAGTTACTATTTTAAGTTTTTCGGTTAAAATTAATGATAACTAGATCAGAATTTAGATAATATAATTCTTTTCTACTGTCGTGAGTTACACATACGGACCATTTGTGCAAGAGCTTACCAAATAATGGCCATTAACAAAATGGCCCAATTCGTTAAGCTAACTTTCACCATTTACAATTTTATCCTCTTAGCGTGCTTAAATTGTTAAAAAGAAAAAAAATGGAGAAGGAAAATTCTAAAACACCAATTTTTTTTAAAACTAATCTCTTGATCTTTTCTATTCCGTCAATCGCAAAATTAACACTTAGTATTAAAGCTTTCATTTTAACTATAAAACTATCTAAAATTAATCTCATATTACGATGATTAATATAAACATGCATGTCACACGTGTGTGTATATATATATATATATATCTTTGGTCATTTTTAGAGATTTTTACGTTTCACCATCTCGCGCCCTTGTATACTCAGTAAAAAAAATTCTTAGTAAGGAGGACAAGAGAGTTTGACCAAAACAAGAGCTGGTGAAATAGTTAGAATCCCAAAAAATGATAAAAGATATCAAAAATTTGATATCTTCACATTAATTTTATAGGCACGTGCATGTGACATACTTATTTTCATTATAGTAATAAAAAGTTTATAGTAGACAGTGTTCTTAAAACTTAAAGAATAAGATTAGGAGTGTTCACGGTTCGGTGATAAAACTGAACCGAACTGTGAATACTAAAAAAACTTAATCAAATCGTGAGTTTCAGTTTGACTCTTCGGTTCGGTATTATTAATTAAAAATAAATTTTTAAGTAATTTTTAAATGATAGTATTGAAAAAACATATATATAATTAAAGTTTTACTTCGGTTTTATAAGAAATTATATATAACAAATAAAATAATAATATAAATTTAAAGTTTCGGTTCGGTTCAAAAATTACCAAAATTTCGAACCAAACTGAAATTTCACCACGGCTATTTTCTCGAGCCAAACTGAAATAAACATATATAAAAAACCGATCATTTTTTATTTGGTTCGATTCGACCAGTTCGATTTGATTTTAAACACCCTTAAATTAAATTATAAGACTAAAAAGGATGATTTAAAAAATGAGACTAAAGTTTAATTATCTCAAAAGTTAGGGCTCCGGTGTAATTTGCACTTTTTTCTATTATTCCGTATATCCAAGCGAACCCCCGTTTGACAATAACCCTCTCCAATTTGAGCCCTAGAAGGAAGGAAGTTTCCACAGAACCCAAATTCAGCTCCATTTTAACGACCTCCTTATCCCTCTACCAAAAGGCTCGCTGGTTAAATAGCGCACTGCAATCAAGACGGTGAGGTGATAGTTAAGCTTGACCAGAATCGGGCATGGCGCACAGGTTGCTAAGGGATCTGGAAGCAGATGGATGGGAACGCTCCGACTTTCCCATCATTTGTGAGTCGTGCCTTGGAGATAATCCGTACGTTCGCATGGTATGCTCCTTCGTTCAATCTCTTTTGAACTTGCATAGAGACTACTTTCTATGTCATGATCGATTTGTATTTAGCAGTCGTGAGAGCTTCGTATTTAAAAGTTCGATATATGTCGGAAAAATAGTATAACTTGTTCCTTTTTTTGTCGTAAGTATGATTTATACTTGCTCTCATCCGAAATACGTAAGTTATATTATAAATAAAAACGCTTATTTCCAGAGTAGGCGTTCTCCCACTTTACATTTTGGAGATGAATCGCACTTTGGAATGTGAGTGAAGTGGCTTGATCATCTAAATATGCAAGTTTTTAATTCATTAACGAGCAATATTAGGAAGCTATAAATTAGTCGTTAAACGATTCGTTGTGCTTTGCTCTTCATAGCATGGAGTTCGGTATGTGTAAGTCTAATATGGATAAACAGGCCATGGATAAACATGCCATAATCTCCGATTCTCATTAGAAAAATAGAAAAATGTTTTATTGGTCTTAAATATGAATTAATGACAATACAATTATTATTGCGAATTATGCTTTTCAAATGTGGTAGACATGATTAACAGATTGCAATGCACATATTATCGAATATTTGAATGCAGACTAAAGCGGACTATGATAAAGAGTGCAAGATCTGTACAAGACCATTCACAGTTTTTAGGTGGAGACCTGGTCGTGATGCCAGATACAAGAAAACAGAGATTTGCCAGACATGCAGCAAGTTGAAGAATGTCTGTCAAGTTTGCCTTTTGGATCTAGAATATGGGCTGCCGGTGCAGGTCCGGGATACTGCTCTGTCCATCAACTCAAATGATGCTATTCCCAAGAGTGACGTAAATAGGGAATACTTTGCTGAGGAGCATGATCGCAGGGTATTCCTTTATTCCTTTTACTTGTAGTTAGTAGCTCTTCGCCGAAATAGTGTTGCCTTCACCTGCTTCCCCTCACATGGGGTATGCTTCATAATCAATATTTCCTGTTTGAGTACTATTTGGTATTGCAATTAACGTATGGTGTTTTTCCTTTTATTATGTAAATTTTGCAGTATTTTAGGTGTTTGTTACTCAAAGCTTCATTGTTATTTTGTTCTTGTTGCTAAACCTCAGTTTTAGTATTCGTTTGTACTACTAAATCAGTATACGTACAAGTAATTACACTACAACACTTGGATTATTTAGCTTGCTTCCACCTTCCAAAATTCAGATTGCTACTATATTACCCTTTTGCTGATATGAACTTCCTTTGTGTCATTCATTCAAATAATTTTCATATGCAGGCTAGAGCTGGTATAGATTATGAATCCTCATTTGGAAAGGTACGCCCAAACGACACTATTTTGAAGCTTCAACGAACAACTCCATATTACAAAAGGAATCGAGCACACGTCTGCAGTTTCTACATAAGGGGTGAGTGCACCAGGGGTGCTGAGTGCCCCTACAGGCATGAGATGCCTGAAACTGGGGAATTGTCCCAGCAAAACATAAAGGATCGTTACTACGGGTACGTCTCACTATCCTCTTATATGAAGTATAGAGCATGGATAAGTCTAGTCTCTGTGACAATTTGTGTCAGCTCAGAATGTCATTCACTTCCTGTATTAGGCTCATTAATGTCGTAATATTTAGCATTTGGAATCCAGATTTGTCTGTGGCTTTCTTGTTGGATGTACCTTATAGCTAAACACTTGAGCATCTTTTTATCAGTGAAATGGATGACTATCGTGTTTAGCACATATTTCCTTCTATAAACACACACCTTGGACCGACTCAAAGAAATGGGCTCTATGCAATTGCAGACAAATACCTTCTTTGCACACTGATAAAAAGGAAGCCATTTGTGCACTTGTACTTGTATACTTGCATGAGTAGTGAATATTGCGATGCTTACCTTCTACTTCGCTATTGCAGAGTTAACGATCCGGTTGCACTAAAACTTCTGAACAAGGCTGGAGAGATGCCTAGCTTGGAACCTCCTGATGATGAGAGCATTAAAACACTATATGTTGGTGGGCTTGATGCGAGGATCACTGAGCAGGATCTTAGGGATAACTTCTATGCCCATGGTGAAATTGAATCCATAAGAATGGTGCTACAGCGAGCTTGTGCCTTTGTAACATATACAACTAGAGAAGCTGCTGAGAAAGCTGCAGAGGAGCTCTCTAACAAACTGGTAATAAAGGGTCTGAGGTTGAAGCTGATGTGGGGTAGGCCTCAAGCACCGAAACCAGAGTCAGATGGCTCAGATGAAGCAAGACAGCAAGCAGCCGTGGCTCATAGTGGGATGTTGCCTCGTGCAGTCATATCTCAACAGCAAAACCAACTCCAACCACCTGGGTCTATGGATCAACCCCCACCACCCACACACTACTTCAATATTCCTCCTCCTCAGCTGGATAGATCCTTCTACCCATCTATGGATCCCCAAAGAATGGGTGCCATTATTCCTTCTCAAGAAGGGCCTTCTAATGGGCCTTCAGGATCACATGACAGCAGATCTGGCTCAGAGAAGCAGCAGCAAGGCCAGCATTATGCTTTTCAATCTATGCCTCCTCCGCATGGGCAATTTCACCAGCAGTTCTATTCTCCATATGGCTATATGCAGCAGCCATATCAGCCCTACCCTCCATCATATCCTTCTGCAATGCGCCCACCGGTTAACCAGCAGTTTCAGCATTCTGCTCCACCAGCATCTGGGCCGCCCCATGGCACTTCATCTTCAGGTCCAATGCCATCTGGACCACCGCCATCTGGGTCTGCACCTCCGGCATCCACACCATCAGCATCCACAGCACCAGTGACATCATCAAATCAGTGAAGTTTTCTCATTGTATTGTTTTTCTGGCTTTAAAATATACAGTCTATGCTAGTTTAAATCGAGTTCCCATCCAGGATTTGGAAAATATGTGTGGTCTTATATCTAAAATTCCAAGGATGAACTCTCGATTGTACCTCAATGCTGATTTTGTTCAATTTGGTTCTGACCTTCGTCTTATGGATCCTGAGAGCCTACTGCTTCTGAGAAGTCCTCATTCCATTCTCACTGTTTCTCAAAGATTTGGCATGAAATGCAACCTCATCTATGATGCACATTGCAGAATCGAGTTCATGTAGCTTCTCGAGTTATTGAAATCATAACAACTTCTGAACGTATTTTTATTTTATGATAAATTATTGAAATCATAACAACTTCAGAATATTTTTTCTAATTTAACGATGAAAGTATTTTTTTTTTGAAATATGTTCTTTTTTGTGAGCCCACTGTGGATGAGATTATTTAGTGTTTATTTGAGTAGCAGTTTGGCAACTGAATACATTTCCATTATAGGAAAACCACACAAGTCTGTATATATAGGAAGAAAACTAGCTTTCGGTAGATTCTCTCGCTACAACGTTAACAACTTTTTGAACATACTCGAAGAAGAAATCAACCATGTTATAACATGAATTATCAGTGAGATCGATGGCGAAAGCTCAGTGGGGAAAGGTAAGGATGGCTAAAGGAACTCTCGATTTGTTCGCCTTTTAAATCAAAGTCAAAAGTCAGTAGTAGGAGCTTCATAGCTATTTTCATTCTAAAGGAAACCGATTTCGGATCCCTCCCCAACAGTAGACAACAAAGTGAAATAAGCAAACCTAGTAGAACAATCATATTGATTTTTCGAGCACAAATTTGATCTCTAATGATCATGCTCCATCTACTCTCAATACATTGGTGAATTAATTTAGTCATGATGATACCAATGCTAGTCATTCTCCTTTACACCATTCTTATTGCCATATCTCCAAGAACAATCATTCTGATATCATTCCGAGAGAAGAGACCTTGACAGATATCTCTTCGAAGAAATCTGGTTTTGTCTATAGAAATTCAAAAAGATTTATTGTTCTCTCTCTTAAATACATGCATAGAGGAGACTGAGCCCAAAGCATTGCAGGTGAGCAGATTAGCAAAAAATAGATTATTCTTTTGGGTGGAGAAATGTTTGAACTTCCAGCTATTAATAGAACTAAAAGCTTTTTCTTCTTTTAATATGCATCATGGAAGGTAAGAAATTTCTTACTTAAAGGGCTAGACCTGTCAGCTTTTTTCTCAGATAAGGAACATACTTTAGGGTGAACACACTCGAACAAGTAGGTCAATGGTTTAGCATTTAGGCCGTAACAAAAATCCTTGACCCAACAAGTGCTTTATGAACAAGGATATCAAAACTATAAGGATTGTTTCTAGCCATGAGTTCCCATATGACAAGAGCGCTTTTCATGGAATTGGGTTATTCCATCAAATCATTGAGAACGGGCCACCTCATATTTGATGGCCAGCATGATGATAGGCTTCGCTTCCATGATAGTCTCTCGGCAGTCGCAAACACTGAGCGAGGGTGGTAATGTCTTTTATGTTGGGATGAGATTCACCAAGTCGAGGAAAACAAAGTTGTCTGGTCCATTTACCAGATTAGGAAAGTGAAAGAAGTTTTTCTCTTTAATTTTATGTAAGTAAGAGTACGGGAGAGCCTATGTTGTAGGGAAGGGGGCAATTGGCCCATTGAACTTCATAAGTTTATTATATTCTATATACAAGTTTATATAATGAGTCGCCCTAGCGGTCCTCTCTTCAGTGGGAGAAACTTGAGAATCGTGTCGCTTTGGGTCATCGAGTTGCTTAAAAAGCTAAAACTTGTAAAGGAAGTGATGAGGCAGGACCGTCCCTAGACAAACTGTTTGGCAACTTTTAAAGCCGATACATTAGTTAAACACTTAGACCGAAGCACATTGGAATCCCTAATAGGGGTTAGTCAATGGAGTTAAGATGACCAAAACCATTGGTGATTGCTTAAGCTAGATGCAGTGGCATCTTGATAAGCATTAACCAAATGAGAGGAATCTCGATGCGATATGAGGTAGCTTGGGCGTTGTCCTTAGATGAGACAAGCTATCGTTGTTGATTGTAACATCATGAAAGAAATGTTTTTATTGGATTTTTAAATATTTAATTATTTGCATCATGCATCATACTTTCTTAAATAATTGAGTATTTATTTACACCGTTTTATTTATTCTTTTCAGTAATCATATCACTATCTCCTCTCTCAACTCTTAAACGTAAACAAACTTACTGGTGAAAATTACGTGGATTGGAAACGTAATCTTGATATCGTGCTGACGGTAGAAAAGACAAATTCATACTCACCACCCCTTGTCCCCTTGAGCCTATTGCTGAATCGACTCAAGAGGAAAATGATGTTTATGCTTCTTGGCTGCGTTCTGATGAGATCGTCAGATGTTACATCTTGGATTATGTTAGCAATTTGTTGCAACAACATCATCAGAACATGAAAACTGTCACTAATATGATGTGGAACATTACCGAAATGTTCGGAGATCAGGGTCGTCAAGCCAAACATGCTACTTTGTGAAACTTCATGAACTGCAGGATGAAACCTGGAACTCTTGTCAGAGAACATATGATGCTGATCATTAGTTATCTAAATGAGATAGAGATCATGAGTGCTGAGGTAGATGGCGAGACACAAGTTGATATGATCCTTGAGACTCTGTAGATGATGGAGAGACACATTTTTTAGTACTTCAAACTTAATTATTTGATCAATAAGTTGAGGTACTCATTTCCTGAGCTGATGAAGGAACTGCAAGCTGTTGAGACCCTATTTCTGAAGGCCAAGAGGAAGACTGGAGAGGAAAACTTTACTGAAAGCAAACCTTCCACCTCTGGCGTAAAAAAGAAACACATGAGAGGTCCGCAGAAGGCTAAGAAGCAGAACTCAAAAGCTGCGAAAGGTAAGGGCACTGCAAAAATAGACAAGTCGAAAGACAAGTGTCATCATTGTGGAGCCGCTGGCCATTGGAAGCGCAACTGCCCAAACTATCTCAGTTAGTGAGATCTAAAAGTATAATACTTGTTATTGAGGCCTATATGTGGTTAACTCTACTTTTTTGTGGATTATAGACTCTGCAGCCACTAACCATATACATTGTTCCATGTACGGGTCTAGGGAAATCATAAGACTTGACGAGGGTGAGTTCAACTTCTATTGGGGAAATGGAGCACTAGTATCAGTCATATCTATGAGAACTATTAAATTGTCATTTGATAACAGTTTTATGGTTTTACGTAATGTTTATTATATCTCAGTTTTTGGGAAAAATCTTATTTTAGTAGCTAGTTTAATTGAGCAAGGATTCAGTTTGAATTTCATTGATTAAGATATTGGTATTTTTAGAAATGACTGCTTAATTACTACTGCAAGTTTGATAAATAAACTATTTTACGTAAAACCAATAATTCCAATGATATGTGACACTGCAGTAAATACTGATTTACAAATGGAATAGTAAAAAGTTGAAGTCTGACTCAACCGATCTAACTTATTTGTGGCATTTACGTCTTGGCCACATTAGCCTAGACATGATTAAAATACTTACAAATGATGGTTCATTGTAAACTTTAAGTGTGGGATCACTACCCGCATGTGAATCCTTTATACAAGGCAAAATGACCAAGAAACCCTTTTTCAGCGAAGGGTGAAAGAGCCACCCAATGCCTTTAACTCATACATAGTGATGTATGTGGGCCATTGAATATCCAATCAAGATAAGGTTATGAATACTTTGTAACCTTCACTGATGACTACTGACGTTTTGGACATGTTTATCTAATGCATCAAAAGTCTTAAACATTTGAAAAGTTCAAAGAGTACAAGGCTATGGTCGAAAAGTAATTAGAGAAACAAATCAAAACACTACGATCCGATTGTGGTGGAGAGTACTTGCTAGGAGAGTTCGAAGACTTTCTTAAGGAATAGTGCATTCATGGCTTCTTGCCATGAACATTGAGATACATTCGATGTACTCGAACGGAGTCTGGAAACTTATAGATCCTCATGAAGGGGTTAAACCTGTAAGGTGTAAATGGATCTATAAGAAAGTGGAGACATTCAAAGCGAGACTAGTAGCCAAATGCTACACTTAAAAGGAAGGTATAGACTATAAAGATATCTTCTCACCAGTAGCCATGTTTAAATCCATCTGAATCCTCATATCCATTTCTGCTGCCCTCGATTATAAAATCGTCAATACTGTTTTTTTGAATGACAATCTTGAAGAGCGCATTTATATGGCTCAACCAGACAGTTTCATGAAGAAAGGTCAAGAGAGTAAGGTTTGTGAACTATTGAAGTCCATTTATGGACTTAAGCAAATGTCTCGATCGTGGACTATTAGATTCGATTAAACTGTCACGAACTTTAGTTTTGAACAATTAGTGGATGAACCCTGTATGTATAAGCTGATACATGAAGGGAAAGTGTTTTTTCTAGTCTTGTACGTAGATGATATTCTACTCATTGGGAACAGTGTTGGAAAGTTATCTGATGTCAAGATTTTTCTTGCAAAGTAATTTGATATGCAGGATCTTGGAGAAGTTTCATTTGTCTTAGGTATTCAGATCTTTTGAGATAGGACGAACAAACAATTGGCACTATCCCAAGCATCTTATATTGATAAGGTGGTGAATTGCTTCAGTAGACATGAGAAAGATTCCCTATGCCTCAGTCGTAGGAAGTCTCATGTATGTGATGCTTTGCACTAAGCCAGACATTTGCTACGCGGTGGGCATGGTGAGTCGTTTCCAATCTAATCTTAGAATCGAGTATTGGAATGCCGTCAAGCATATCCTTAAGTATCTTATGGTCCACTTCTGGATCGGTGTTCATCCTGAATGATGGAGCAGTTATATGGAGAAGTATCAAACAATCTTGCATTGCTGATTCTACCATGGAAGCTGGGAAGTTGCTAAGGAGGCTGTATGGCTTAGAAAGTTCTTGTAGACTCTGAAAGTTGTTCCATAAACTAACAAGCCCATGACACTTTACTGCGATAACAGTAGGGCTGTAACAAACTTGAAGGAATCAATGACAAGATCCAAGCGCATAGAGTGTATGTATCACCTGATTAGAGAAATTGTTCAGTGTGGAGATGTTGTAGTTACACATCTATCAACGGTCAACAACCTGGCAGATCCATTGACGAAGAGTTTAAGCAGTAAAATCTTTGATGGTCATCTAGAGGGCATGATGATGAGATTGTACACGCCTACATTAGTCCAAGTGGGACATTGTTGGAATTTTGTACATAAAGTAGGGTGTAATAACTATTTGTGAGTATTTAGTTATTTCTCTGACATTTTGTATTACTGAATTTTATGAATGAATGAAAGTTTTCTTTTAATTAAAATGTGTTTATAATTTACTCAAGTCCTGGAACTATTGTCAATGTAAGAAGAGTAAATACTGAGATGTCTTCCAGAAAAACTGTTCTCAAATAGTTCCTGAACGTTATTCACAGTCTTAGGGTCGACTGGACAATCGAGTACGATTATGACTGTTAGGTTGAACCAAAGGATGTCGGTCTTGAGGCATGAGAGTGAGGACTCTAACGATTGACCTAGACATGTCATGAAACATGTTGAATAGACCAGTAACAAATTATTTTGAAGTAAAATTATTTATCAGCTCTAAATCTAATTGTTACACCTTAAGGGTACTTTCGTAATTAACTTAATCCTGAGATGAATATGAAACTTGACCTAGTTAGTTACGATCTTTGATATGTCAAAAGAAAAAAGTTTGAATTGCCGGACGTGGTGAATTCACAATCCACTGCCTTGATCCACTTGGCTACATTTGCCCCTACCCTCATACCTCAGCTGTTGAGATCGTGATTCAACTATGTTGGACTTGCGTGTTTCACAGAATTGAAATTCGTGGTTAGATTGCAAAATGCAACAATATCAAGTTTTATTGATGAGTGTGTGAATAAATTAACTTGGTCATATACTCAATGAAATGTATCATTGAATAAGACATGAGGAATTGTACGAGACAATTCACTATTATGTCTTTCTTATTCCAAGTCAATAAAAGAGTTAAGAAAATAATAACAAGAGGGATAAAATGGTAATTTTATATCTCCACTCTTGTTACTGATATTCACGATAGGTAATATGTTAAAATATTCTGTAGGGCGTGAAATAAAAGTGTTTATTTGCACTAACAGAAAATGTAGCACGCATGAATCGAGAATTAAATAGTTCAGGAATTTGTGGAGATAAATTCACCGAGTATTTGAGTCCTATAGCTTTATTCATGTGGGTTCATTCGGTCTCAGAAGTAGCTCATGAGGACAAGAATAGAAGAAACAACATCAGTTGGACCAAAATGTGTTTTGAGCCAAGGTGTGTTTTCTAAATTCATATGTGATGGATATTGTCACTTAATTAGTGAAGAGCAGATTGATTTTTAATTAATTAATTTATTATTTTCTAATTATTAGATAATTAGTAAATAAAAAATTTAATTAATTGATGGAGATCAATTTTATCAATTTTGGGTTGATGAATTTGGACACAATATTGACTTTAATGGGAGATGCAATTTTTGACAATTATAGATTATAAGGGTGAATTTTGAAAATTACACATATATGGGGTATATGTGAAGATTAAAAAATTATTATGTAAGGGATGACATTAGGGTTGCCTTCCTAAGTGTGTTGACCAATCCTAATCACAAAGAGCATAAAAATGTTTCTCTCTCCCCCTCCTACTATTGCGCCGAAATCACCAGAGGAAGAGATATTTTTAATTTTTCTTCCTCAGTTATTTTGAGAGCCCACACTCAGTTTCTAACGACGTCCTTGCGAGATATACTTCTTAATCCAATGTGGTTGTTGATGCGAAGACTTATTGAAGTTCTTGGATTTGAAGATCGAAGAACGTGAAGCATTTAACAAGGATTCCTCCACCGAATTAGAAAGTCTCCGATACAACAAAAAGGTATAAATCATTTCTACCTCTTTTGAATACGTTTAACTTTGTATGCATAATCGGATGTAAAGTTTTACTATTTAATATGATTAAATTGGTTGATGTAAATTTTTTTGATATTATGTCCACGAACCATTCGTGGTTCAATGATTTTTCCTTAAATTTTTAAAATCTGATACAACAGGATCTACAAATGAAAACAAGCAGAATTCATAACTGGACGCCCAGTCCTTCATTCACATCGTGAATGGTAGTGACTCTACCCTCGCGACTCGCACATAATTAAGTGAGCCATTGAAAGGTGAATGAAACACTAGAAACAGTGACTACTCGAGCTAATCATAGAGGCAAGAATACTTTCCGACCGGGCCTAACTATAACGAACCTCACAGATCTCGCTCTATCTTTACGTTGATGTATTGTACTCTCTCGACCAGGTCAACATAAGAAAATATTACTAAATCTTTTTGAAGTGACACATGGAGGGAAAGCATGTTACAACTAACATAATAGCTAGCTGATACGCTAGCTAGAGGGATAGCACGGTATGACTTTCTCTTGGAGGGTTTGCTTGTTCAAGCGGAGCCCAAACTATACAAAAAAGGCGTTGCTTGATTTATCTCAACCACTCGTGGCTTATTTATTTAGTGGTAAACATTCCTACATGCTTCTCCTTGCTCCTCTACTAAAGAACCCAAATATCACATTTGGATGTTATCGTGATGCTTTGGTTATGAAGGATGTCAGAGGCAAGGTTTATAGATGAGTTCAGCCAACGAAAGTCCCTAAAACCTGTGATAGAAATTGTACTATTTTTTAAAAGAAAGTATACGGAACATTGTTTGTAGTTGCGTGTAAAGATAGAAATAATCAAGTGCGCCCCTTGCCTTTGGAGTTGACGATTCGGAGAATGATGCATCAACGTGTTGGGTTTCTTGAAACTTAAAGGAATAATTGGTGACACTGAAGGCATCATTTTCATATTCGATCAAAGTGAATGTAGTATCAATGATGTTTAGTATGTCTTCCCCAAAGTATCATATGGAGGTTGAATCTACCACAAGTCAGAACTTGAGGATGAAACTCAAGAGTAAGTATTTGGCACTTTCTTTCTTCATTATTGCTACGACATATGGTTCATCATTGTTTGATTAAATCATGGAGATGATCAAGGATTCTGACCTAGTTGCCAATACACACTTGACTGGTGTTGAAGTCGACAGATCGACGCATTGGAAGTTTGGTGGTCGGCGTTATGACATGATGACCTCAAATGTAGCAAAGTGCGTGAATATTGTCTTGAGACATGCTCATCAGTTTCAAATTACATGTATACTTAACAAATAAAATATCATTCCAAGACTCAACCATCTTAGTATATTCAAATTCTAACACTCTTAGCATATTAACATTCTTACATGATTCACAATATCTATTTTCATGATTCACAGTACGCAAGTTCCAAAATATTAACAAATATTTCACATCATATACAACTCAAGCTCTCTAAAAAAAATATTCAACCTAAATAATTGGTGACATTGAAGGCCTCACTTTCATATTCAATCAAAATGAATGTAGTATCAATGATGTTTAGTATGTCTTCCCCAAAGCACCATATGGAGGTTAAATCTACCACATAAGCCAGAACTTAAGTTCGAAACACAAGAGTGAGTCTTTGGTATTTTTGTACTTCAATGTTGCCACGACATATATCACATCATAGTTTGATTAAATCATGTTGACGATCAAGGATTCTGATCTAGCTACTAGTACACACTTGACTGGTGCTGAATTCAGCAGATCGACTTGTAGGAAGTTTGGTGGTCCACGTTATGACATGATGACCTCAAACGTAACAGAGTACATGAATAATGTCTTGAGACATGCTCGCCATTTTTAAATTACATGTATACTTAACAAATACAATATCATCCCAACACTCAACCATCTTAGCATATTCAAATTCTAATACTCTCAGTATTTTTAAATCCTTACATGATTCACAATATCTATGTTCCATGATTCACAATATGCAAGTTCCAAAATATTAACATCGATTCACATCATATACAACTCAAGTGTTGGGGGTTTATGCCCTCAAAGCATGTGTATTGACATTTTGATATGCAATTTAATAAGGATTACATTTTTCTTATAATTGTTCTTTTTAATTATTGTTGAATAATTTATATAAATATCTGAACATTCAATAATCGTTAATGACACTATGATCTTGTATTAGTACGAGAGATCAAGATCATAGATAATGAATAAAATTATCAGCAACATATTAAAGTATGAAATCTTTAATGGATGGTTGCTAGTACGATTTAGTAAGCATTATGAATGCATGTGATCTAGATCCATATCATTGATGTGGATAGATATCTTAGTGAATGTGCTTTATATAATGGGATTATATATGACCGGACCGATGTGAATTAATATATTTATCAGCGTGTCGTTTATCATAAAGATTTAATACATATCAATTCGATGATCATATGTAGATTAGTCTTAATCCTAAGTAGTATGAACTCCTATGTAACTCTACTGGATCTTTTGATTCACTCGTTAAAGTTTGTTTAAAAAATAGGCAAGTGACTTTGTTTTGGAGATTCGGTGATATGGATGGCTGTGAACATGATCTTACAAGATTCGGAATCCAAGCTTTCCTAACGGATCATATATTGGTTCTCTTAACTGTTAATTCTAGAACTAAATGATTATTGAGCTCAACTTTATAATAAGATTATTAATTAGTCATTCACTAGTGGATTGATGATACTTAAGGATTAAAAGGTAACTAGAAAGGTAAAATGATAATTTTGACTAATTTTAATTTACGAACCAATAATTGGAGGACAAAACTATGTGAAATGATTATATTAGTGGACTACATGAGAATACTCTGTAAATCTAATATGTAATCTTTAAGAGTGTAATTCTATATTTATAGTAGAGTAATAATGGAATTAATAAATAAGATTATTGAATTAAAGAGTTTAATTAATAATCTGATTTATTAGAACTTAGGATTATAGGTTCATGGTCCCCAAGTCACCTCTACACTACTCAATCTAGGGTGTGAATATTTCAGGACATGAGAAAAAGACTTACGTGCAAATGAATTTTTATTCTGGGACACGTACATAATTATGAAATAATTGTGTGTGATTAATTAATTAATTGAATTATGTGTGTGTGTGTATATATATATATATAATTTTCAGAATTAATATACTTATATAAATAATTATCGATAAGTGAGATAAAATATATAATTTATGAAATTAGATAATTAAATTATTAAAAGATAATAATTTAGATCAACTATATCTGTTACTTATGAAATAACAAATAATTTAGTTGATAGGGATAATCATATATGTTAATTTTGAATTAACAAACATCTACATATTTAATTTTATTAAAATAAATATTTAATACGCAATAATTGTCATGTGTCAATCACTGATTGTGTATCACAGATTGACATGGACTATTGTAGTGCAACGTGACACTATAGTAGTGGTTGTGCAACACTGTAGTGCCACATGACGCTACAGTGGTGGTCGACGATTGGCGGCAGTGGGACTGGCAGTGGCAGTGGTGACCGGTTATGATGGGGCTGCGATATGAGAGTCTTATCTTCGGTGACAACTGTTATCACTTTTAGGGATGTTTCGTACAAACCCTAATACCAACAAACCATATCAACATCAGGTTTAATGAAAATTAGAAATTAATAGGTTCATTGGGTGTGACCCAAGTTTGACCAAACCAAATAAAGTGTTTATTTGATTAAGTCAAAGTCAACTATTTTAAAAGAATAATTATAAAAATTACTTTTAATTAAGAGAAATTATTTTTCTTAATTAAATATAATTTTTTCAAAGCTTGGAGATTATGAAGATTGACATCAGGAGGAGAAGGCAATATTTGGAAAATATGTATTCTTGAAGTCCGTTTTGTTATTTTATTTCTTTATTTTAAGAGTTGTAATTTAGGAATACCCAATACTCACTCGGTCCATTATTATTTTATTATTGTTAAATAATTATTTTAATTGTTATAGTCGATCACGTACCATACATGAAAGTCCCACACAGTTTTATTTAATCATGCATCGGTGGAAACATGATTTATTAGGATTGTCCTAATATGTTGATATGTATTATTTTATGAAATCAATTGCATGTAAATTGTTAGGTTTTAATTAGTTAAAACTTGGTGATCACACCACACTAAGGGGTGTAATAACATTTAGAATAACCGATTTTAGTGAAAGAGTTTTATTAAAGTTTGATGAATATACTTAATTAGTTAATCTAAGCTCACCTAATTATGACTTAGGAGCTTTAAAGGGTTAAATGAACTTAGACCAATGAAATTGGCATAACTGATTATTAAATATTCATAGGGTTATTATTTTAACTACTAATTAATTTGGAATTAATTAATTAGTTAAAATGGAAACACATAATCCTAAAAATAGTGAGTAGGAGAATGTTAACATGTCAATGTAACCTACAGTCTTCATTATCAATACAACACCGTGAGGTACAGTGAGGTCCTCATAAAGTCACAATTAAGTTTTCATGTGGATAATTGTGATTTAACCAAACAAGTGATACGTTATTGTTAAAAGAGAAAATGTGAGATATTTTAAGTTTTAAGTAATAAGGATGAGAATGTCTTATAGACAGTCTGAGGTTAATTTGACTGACCCTAAGGCAACACGTTAATCATTAGGTTGTTTTATCTTGATTAGTAAATGTTAAATTTTGTGTGTTTATTATGTCGCATTCATGCATAACGTTTGTTTTTCAAATTCTAGATATTTATCAATTATATTGAATCTTATATATTTTAAATTTCAGTTATCATTATTAAGTCTACCATGGGCAACCCTGCTATTGCTTTACTCTCTCTGGAGAAATCGAATTGTGATAATTTCATACGTTGCCATCAAATATGAGATATTTTAAGCTTTAAGTAATAAGGATGAGAATATCTCATAGACAGTCTGAGGTTAATCTGACTGACCCTAAGGTAGCACATTAATCATTAGGTTGTTTTATCGTGATTGGTAAATGTTAAATTTTGTGTGTTTATTATGTTGCATTCATGCAGCACGTTTACTTTTCGAATTCTAGATATTTATCAATTATATTGAATCTTATATGTTTTAAATTCCAGTTATCATTATTAAGTCTACCATGGGCAACCCTGCTACTGCTTTACTCTCTCTCGAGAAATTGAATGGTGATAATTTCATAAGTTGCAATCAAATATGAACTTAATGCTAATTTGTAAGGATTATAAGTTCGTTCTTACTAAAGAATGTCCTAAGGAGCCCCCTGCTAATGCCCCTAAGAATATTATGGACAAATATGATGCATGGATCATATCAAACAACAAGGCAAAGTGCTATATGCTTGTGAGCAAGAATTATGTTCCGAGAAGCAAGCATGAAAGCATGGAATTGCCTCTAAGATTATGAAATCTCTACAGGCGATGTTTAGGCAGCAGTCTAATCAAAGTCTCCACGAGGCCCTTAGGAGCTATAAAACAACTAAGATGAGAAATGGTACTTCTGTCGAGAACATGTTTTGAACATGATCAACATAATGCACTAAGCAGAAGTACATGGGGTGACCATTAATGAGCGCACTCAAGTAAGCATTATGCTTGAGTCGCGCATACCGGCTTTTTCTGCATTCACGACCAAGTATGTTATGAACAAGTTGCAATTCAATATGACTCGATTGTTGAATGAATTGCAGGCTTTTAAGTCACTCAACCTGAGAATGACTAAAGAGGGCAAGGTAAATGTGGTCAAGCAAAATGCTTCTTCCACTTTTAAAAGTAACAAGAGCAAGAAAATCAATGGAAAGGGAAAAATTAAAAACAAGAAAGGGAAGAAATCCAAGACATCACCAAAAGTCAAGAGAACAAGAAATACAACAAACCCAAAGGAAAATGTTTCCACCGGCGGGTTGAATGTCATTGGAAGAGAAAGTGTAACAAGTATCTCTCCGAGTTGAAAAAGAAAGGTAAATATGATTTATTTGTACTTGAACGTTGTTTAGTGAAATATGATTTGTCATCATGTATACTTGATTCAGGAGCCACTAACCATGTATGTTCTTCTTTGCAGGCTGATTCATCAAGAGAGTTGGCTGATGGCGAGGTAGTTTTGAGAGTTGGCAGCGGAGCGCTCGTGTCAGCTAAAGCATTAGGGACAGTCCGTTTACTTTTTGGATATAATTATTTAGTTTTTGAACGATGTTTATTATATTCCTGGATTTTCGAGAAATTTGATTTCTCTTTCATTTTTGCAAGAACAATTATTCAACATTTCTTTTATTAATAAATATTTTATTATTTCTAATAATGGATTCGATATTTGTCATGCAAAAGTTATAAACGGACTGTATATGCTTAAACCGACTGAAAAATGATTCTGAATTATTTAAAGTAGCAAAACCTAAAAGTAACAGATGACAATGTGTTTCTCACGATAATGATAACACATATATTTAGCATCTTAGGTTGGGACATATTAATCTAGATAGGTTCAACAGGTTAACAAAACATGGTGCTTTGAGAGAACTAAAAGTTGAAACACTTCCTTTTTGTGAATCCTGTCTAGATGGTAAGATGACTAAGAGACCTTTAACAAGAAAGAGCCAAATAGCCAAGGAACCACTTGAGCTAGTACGTAGTGATATCTGTGGACTGATCAATGTCCAAGCTTGAGGTGGGTATGAGTATTTCGTCACTTTTATTGACGACTACTCAAGATATAGTTATACTTACCTAATGCAAAGAAAGTCTAATACTTTCGAAAAGTTTAAAGGCTTCAAAGTTGAAGCTGAAAAGCTATGGTAAATCATTGAAAATATTTTGATCTGATCGAGGCGGTGAATACTTGGATTTAGAAATTAAGGATTATTTTCTGAAGTGTCGGATCCTATCCCAACTCACAGCACCTGAAACACTACAGTAAAATGGTGTTGTAGAGAGAAGAAGTCGAACCATATTGGATATAGTTAGGTCGATGTTAAGTTACTCATCAATGTCACTTACATTTTGGGGATATGCACTACACACGACAACTTATATTTTGAATGTAATGCCCTCTAAGTCTATAAGCAAGATGGTTTTAGATTTATGGAATGACTCCAAACCTAGTTTGTGTCATTTTCGTACATGGGGGTGAGCTCACGTTCTTAGACTCAAGACCGAAAAGTTAAACTTAAGGTCTAAGGTATGCATGTTCGTTGGCTATTCTTTAGTGACTAGAGGTGAGTACTTTTATGGTCACAATGATCAAAAGGTGTTTGTGTCGATAAATGCAACTTTTTCTGAGCATGACTGTATGCAAAACTACAAACATTGGAGAAAAGTAGTTCTCAAGGAATTAGCGACTAATGAGATCATACCACCTTCATTTTCTATTGATAAATGACAAACTATAGAAATCACAGTTCCTGCAAAGGAAACCCCGGTGCAACATTGTAGTGGGAGGGTTGTGAGACAACTAGTTTGCTACAAACTAGAGGCACATGTCCTAGTGTCAGACACTAATAAGGATGATCCATTTTCTTATGAAAAAGCGATGGATGATCCTGAAAATGAGAAATGACAAGATGCCATGAACTAGGAAATGAAATCAATGTATTCCAATTCCGTCCGGGAACTTATAGATCCACTTGAAGATGTCAAGCCCATTGGATGTAAATGAGTCTTCAAGAAGAAAAGAGGTGCAGATGGGAAAGTAGAGACTTTCAAGTCACAGTTAGTAGCCAATGGCTATACACAAAGGGAGAGAGTCAATTATGAAGAGACATTATCTCTCGTGACCATGCTAAAATCTATTCGCATCATTTTATCCATAGCCGCTGGTTTTGACTATGAGATATGTCAAATTGACATCATGACAACTTTTTTGAATGGCTAACTTGAAGAAAACATCTATATGATGCAACCAGAAGGGTTCGTACAAAATGGGCAAGATCAGAAAGTATGCAAGTTGCTTACATCCATTTTTATTAAAGAAAGCATCTAGATCTTGAAATCTTACCTTTGATGAGATTATAAAGTCTTATGGCTTCAAGCAAAATATTGACGAAGCATGTGTTTATAAATACACCAAAGATAAGATAGTGGTTTTTTTAGTTCTTTATATTGATGATATTCTACTCATTGAGAATGATGTAGAAACGTTGTCAAAGGTAAAGAAGTGGTTAGCTGAGAAATTTCAAATGAAAGATTTGGGAGAAGCGAGCTATGTTCTAGGCATCCAAATCTTAAGGGATAGAAAGAACAAGTTCTTGACACTTTCTCAGGCATCTTACATTGACAAGGTATTGGAGAGATTCTCTATAGAGAATTCTAAGAAAGGTTAACAACTGATCAAACATGGAATTGTCATATCCAAGGAACAATGTACTAAGACACCTCAAGAGGAAGAGGATATGAGAAAGGTTCTCTATGCTTCAGCAGTTGCAAGTCTCATGTATGCCATTTTGTGTACGAGACTGGACATCTGTTATGCAGTGGAAATTGTCAGTCGTTATCAATCGAATCTAGGTTTGGAACACTGGATTGCAGTAAAGCACATTCTCAAGTATCCTAAGAGAATGAGAAACTATATGCTTGTTTATTCAGGTGGAGACCTGAACCCCACTAGATATACTGATTCTAATTCTCAATCAGACAGAGACAATTGAAAGTCAAAATCTGGATTAGTATTCACCCTAGGTGAAGGAGTTGTAGCCTAAAGAAGTATTAAACAATCCAGCATTGTAGATTCCACTATGGAAGCCGAATATATAGCGGCTTGTGAAGCTGCGAAAAAGGAGGTATGGCTCAGAAAGTTCTATTCTGATATGGAAGTAATTTCAGATATGGACAAGCCATTGATCCTATACTGTGATAACAATGGGGCGGTAGCAAATTCCAAGGAATCGAGGAGTCACAAGAGGGGAAAGCACATAGAGAGGAAATATCATCTTGTTAGAGAGATCGTGCATCGAGGGGATTTGACTGTTATGAAGATAACATCAGAACAGAACATGGCTGATCCTTTTACAAAGAAACTTCCTGCGAAGTCATATGAGGGTCATGTGCGTAACATGAGATTAAGAGAGACTGTTGGGGATTCTACCCTCAAAACATGTGTATTGACATTTTAATATGTAATTTAAAGAGGATTATATTTTTCTTATAATAGTTTTTTAAAATTATTGTTGAATAATTTATATAAGTATCTGAAAATTTCATATTGATTAATGAGACTATAATCATGTATTAGTACGAGAGGATTAAGATCATAGATAATGAATAAAATTGTCAGCAACATATAAATTATGAAATCTTTAATGAATGGTTACTAGTACGATTCACTAAGCATTATGAATGAGAGTGATCTAGATCCAGATCATTGATGTGGATAAACATCTTAGTGAATATACTTTATATAATAAGATTATATATCACATGACTTATGTGAATCAATATCTTAATTAGTGTGCCGTTTATCATAAAGATTTAATAGATATCAGTTCGATGATCATATGCTGATCAATCTGAATCTTGTGTAATCATGAACTTTTATGCATGTCTACTGGATCTTTTGATTCACTCGTTAAAGTCTGTTTGTTAATTCGGCTAGTAATTTTTGTTTTGGAGATTCAGTGATGTGGATGGCTGGGGACATGATCTTACGAGATTTAGAATCTAAGCTTTCCGAACGGATCATTATTGCTTCCCTTAAGTGTTAATTATGAAACTGAATGGTTATTGAGCTTAAATTTATCATAAGATTATAAATTGGTCATTCACTAGTGGATTAATGGTACTAAGGATCGAGAGGTACTTGGAAGGGTAAAATGGTAATTTTGATCAGTTCTAATTTACGAACCAATAATTTGAGGACAGAACCAATATTAAAAATTGATTCATTAATAAAGATTGCTATTTCTAAAAATGGATTCGATATCTGTCATGCTAAAATTATAAACGGATTGTATATGCTTAAACCGACCGAACATGCGTTAAATAATTTTGAATTATTTAAAATAGCAAAACCTAAAAATAACAAACGACAAAGAGTTTCTCATGATGATAACACATATTTATGGCATCTTAGGTTGGGACATATTAATCTAGATATGTCAAACATGTTAACAAAGCATGGTATTTTGATAGAGCTAAAAGTTAGAACTCTTCCTGTTTGTGAGTCATGCCTAGAGGGTAAAATGACCAAGAGACCTTTCACAAAAAAGGCCAAAGAGCCAAAAAACAACTTGTGTTAGTACATAGTGATGTTTGTGGACCGATCAATGTACAAGCTAGAGGTGGGTATGAGTATTTTGTCACTTTCATTGACGACTACTCAAGATATGGTTATAGTTAGCTAATGCATCGAAAGTCTGAAACGTTTGGAAAGTTTAAAGACTTTAAGGCTTTAGCTGAAAAACAATTAGGTAAATCATTGAAAACCCTTCGATCTGATCGAGGTGGTGAAACTTGGATTTAGAATTCAAGGATTATTTGTTGGAGTGTGAAATCTTATCCCAACTCACAGCACCTGAAACACCATAGTAAAATGGTGTTGCAGAGAGGAGAAACTGAACCTTGTTGGATATGGTTAGGTCAATATTAAGCTACTCATGATTGTCACTTACATTTTGGGGATATGCACTACGCATGGCAACTTACATTTTGAATGTAGTGCCCTCTAAGTCTATAAGCAAGTCACATTTAGAGTTATTGAATGGTTTCAAACCTAGTTTGCATCAATTCTATACATGGGGGTGTCCAGCCCACGTTCTTAGACCCAAGACCGGAAAGTTAGACTCAAGGTCTGAGGTATGCGTATTCGTTAGCTATTCTCTATAGACTAGAGTTGGGTACTTTTATAGTCACACTGATAACAAAGTGTTTATGTCGATAAATACAACCTTTCTTGAGCATGACTATATGAAAAACTACAAACCAATAGAAAAGTAGTTATCGAGGAGTTATCGACTGATGAGATCAGACCATCTTCAATTTCTATTGATAAACGAAAAACCAGAGAATCTCAGTTCCTGCAAAGAAAACTCCGATGCAACGTTGTAGTGGGAGGGCTGTGAAACAACCAGTTCAAGACGAACTAGAGGCACATGTCCTAGTGTCAGAAACTAATAAGGACGATCCATTATCTTATGAAGAAGTAATGGATGATCCTTAAAAGGATAAATGGAAAGATGCCATGAACTAGAAAATGGAATCTATGTATTCCAATTCTGCCTGGGAACTTGTAGATCCACCTGAAGATGTCAAGCCCATTGGATGTAAATGGATCTTCAAAAAGAAAGGAGGTGGAGATGGAAAAGTAGAGACAAATGGCACGGTTAATAGTCAAGGAATATACACAAATGTAGGGAGTCGATTATAAAGAGACATTATCTCTCGTGGCCATGCTAAAATCCATTCACATCATTTTGTCCATAGCCGCTGGTTTTGACTATGAGATATGTCAAATGGACATCAAGAAAGCTTTTTGAATGACTTTCTTGAAGAAAGTATCTATATGATGCAAGCATAAGGGTTCGTACAAAAGAGGTAAGATCAGAAAGTATGCAAGTTGCTTAAATCCATTTATGGATTAAAGTAAGAATCTAGATCTTGGATTCTTACCTTTGATGAGATTATAAAGTTTTATGGGTTCCAGCAAATTGTTGACGAAGCTTGTGTTTATAAATACACCAAAGATAAATAGTGGTTTCCTTAGTCTTTATCTTGATGATATTCTAATCATTGGGAATGATGTAGACACTTTGTTAAAGGTAAGAAGTGGTTAGCTGAAAAATTTTAAATGAAAGATTTTGTAGAAGCGAGCTATTTTCTGGGCATCCAAATCTTAAAGGATGGAAAGTAAAAGTTCTTGGCACTTTCTCAGGCATCTTATATTGATAAGGTGCTGGAGAGATTCTCTATAGAGAATTCAAAGAAAGGTCAACGATTGACAAGATATGAAATTGTCCTCTCCAAGGAACAATGTCCTAAGACACCTCAGGAGGAAGAGGATGTGAGACAGGTTCTCTATGCTTCAGCGGTTGGAAGTCTCATGTATGTCATATTGTGTACGAGACCGGACATCTGTTATGTTGTGGGAATTATCAGTCGTTATCAATCAAATCTAGGTTTGGAACACTGGATTGCAGTAAAGCACAATCTCAAGTATCTTAGGAGAACGAGAAACTATTTACTTATTTATTGAGGTGGAGACCTGAACCCCACTGTGTATACTGATTCTGATTTTCAATCAATCAAAGACAATCGAAAGTCTGGATCAATATTCATCCTAGGTTGAGGAGTTGTAGTCTGGAGAAGTATTAAACATTCCAGCGTTGTAAATTCCACTATGAAAGCCGAATATATAGCGGCTTGTGAAGCTGCGAAAGAGGCGGTATGGCTCAAAACGTTCTATTCTGATCTGGAAGTAGTTTCAGATATGGACAAGCCACTGATATTGTACTGTGATAACAGTGAGACGCTAGTACATTCCAAGGAACCAAGGAGTCACAAAAGGGGCAAGCACACAGAGAGGAGATATCATCTTGTAAGAGAGATCGTGCATCAAGACGATGTGATTGTTATGAAGATAGCATCAGAATAGAATCTGGCTGATCCTTTTACAAAGACACTTCCTGCGAAGTCATTTCAGGGTCACGTGCATAACATGAGGTTAAGAGAAATGCCATATTTTCTTTAGGGTAAGTGAGAGATTATTGGGGGTTATGCCATCAAAGTATGTGTATTGACATTTTGATATGAAATTTAAAGAGGATTACATTTTTCTTATAATTGTACTTTTAAATTATTGTTGAATAATATATATAAATATCTGAAAATTTCATATTCATTAATGAGACTATGATCTTATATTCGTACGAGAGGATTAAGATCATAGATAATGAATAAAATTGTCAGCAACATATTAAAGTATGAAATCTTTAATGAATGGTTGCTAGTACAGTTCATTAAGTATTATGAATACGTGTTATCTAGATCCAGATCATTGATGTGAATAGAAATTTTAGTGAAGGTACTTTATATAATAAGATTATATATGACAGGACCGATGTGAGTTAATATTTTTATTAACGTGCCGTTTATCATAAAGATTTAATACACATCAATTCAATGATCATATGTAGATCAGTCTAAATCCTGAGTAGTCATGAACTCATATGCATGTCTACTGGATCTTTTGATTCACTCGTTACGTTCTGTTTGTTAATCAAGATAATGACTTCTGTTTTGAAAATTCAATGATGTGGATGGCTGGTACAAGATTTGGAATATAATATTTCCTAAAAGATCGTATATTGGTTCCCTTAGGTGTTAATTCTGGAACTGAATGGTTATTGAGCTCAAATTTATTATAAGATTATAAATTAGCCATCCATTGGTAGATTAATGATACTTAAGGATCAAGAGATAATTATAAGGGTAAAATGATAAATTTGACCAGTTCTAATTTACCAACCAATAATTGGAGGACAGAATTACATGAAATGATTATATCAGTGGATTACATGAGAATATTATGTAAATACATTCTATAATCTCTAAGAGTACAATTCTATATTTATAGTGGAGTAATATTTGAATTAATAAAATAATTATTTAATGAAACAGTTTAATTAATCATGTGATTTATTGAAGCTTAGGATTATAGGTCCATAGTCTTCAAGTCACCTCTATGCTACACTGTCTAGGGTGTGAATATTTCAAGACATGAGAAATGGACTGACTTGCAAAATTAATTTTATTCTGAGGCAAGTACATAATTATGAGATAATTATGTGTGATTAATTAATTCTTTATATATTTATATATAATTTTCAGAAATTATATATATATCAATATTGATTTTTTTATTATCGATAAGTGAGACAGAATATCTAATTTATGAAATTAGATAATTAAATTATTATTAGATAATAATTAAAATCAACTAAATCTGTTATTTGTAAAATAACATATAAGTGAGTTGATATAAATAATCAGATATGTTGATTTTGTATTAACTGATATCTAGATAATTATCTGATTAAAATAAATATTTAATTCGCATTAATTGTCACGTGTCAATCATTGATAGGGTATCAGAAATTGACATGGACTACTATGGTGCCACATTGCACTACATTAGTGAATGTGTAACATTGTAGTACCACATGGCACTACAGTGGTGCCGTGAGGCACTTTGCTGGCTTATTGCACACTGCAGTGCCATGTGGTTGAAAGAAGATGAGAGAATTAGTTGATCAAATCATCAAAGACAGAAAAAGTATCTTATAATATTCTACATACTCATTCACGTCCTAGTGTGTTGAGAATTGACTTGGAAGATCTTGGTGTGGATCTCAGAGTCTATGATCGTTGAAATGATTTCATGAGAACGGAGGATCGATCGATTTTTACAAAGACACTTGATATAGACTACAAGAGGTATATGACTTCTAACTTTGTATGTTGTAGATTTAACTAATAAATATATAATAGATCCTGACTAATTGAAAAAAAGTTTTCAATAAAAGTTTTTATTTGGTTATCGTGGCAATGCGCAAGTTTTATTTTATTAAAAGATTCGAACTTTATTAAAAGTTTAATTTTTTTTAAAAAGGTCACGCGCCTTCACGCTTCCGCCGCGCACGTGCCGCGATGACAAGCAAGTGGTATTAGAGCTTGGCCTTTATATATTAATATGTTAAATGCTATGTGTGTTTTCTTGCATTATTCTTATAATATGTATGATGATGGAGGTTATGTTTTTTGAATGTATGAAAAATAATGTATCGTTAATTGCATGGTGATTATTGGGTTAGGCTTTGTTTTATTCTTTCCTAAATCTTGTGTGAGCCGAATTGGAGGACAGAACTATATGAAATGATTATGTCAGTGGATTACATGAGAATACTCTGTAAATACATTCTATAATCTCTAAATGTGCAATTCCATATTTATAGTAGAGTAATAATAGAATTAATAAATAAGATTATTTAATGAAAGAGTTTAATTAATAATCTGATTTATTGAAGCTTAGGATTATAGGTCCGTGGTCCCCAAGTCACCTCTATACTATGTTGTCTAGGGTGTGAATATTTCAAGACATGAGAAAATGACTTACTTGCAAAATTAATTTTTATTCTGGGACAAGTACATAATTATGAGATAATTATATGTGATTAATTAATTAAGATCTCATTAACTGGATTATTTATATATTTGAATATATTTTTAGAAATTATATATATAAATAATTATCGATTTTTTTAATTATCGATAAGTGAAACAGAATATATTATTTGTGAAATTAGATAATTTAATTATTATAAGATAATAGTTTAAATCAACTAAATCTATTATTTGTAAAATAACATATAAGTTAATTGATAGGGATAATTAGATATATTAATTTTGAAATAAGTGATATCTAGATAATTATCTGATTAAAATAAATGTTTAGCTTACTGTAATTGTCACGTGTCAATCACTGATACGGTATCAGAAATTTACATTGATTGTTGTCGTGCCACGTGACACTACAGTAGTGAGTGTGCAACACTGAAGTGTCACATTGCACTACAGTGGTACCGTGGGGCACGGTGCCATAAAGCACTGTGTTGGCGCACGGCACACTATAATGTCATGTGACACTACAGTTGTGCATAATTACAGTGTGTCCCACTGTAATTGATAATTTTATAATTAAATATTATTTCAATTTATTCCTAAAAAAACTGATACACCTTTCTCTAGAATTTATACATATATTATTTTAATGGCATTTTGGTTGAAAGAAGAGGAGAGAATCAATTGATCAAATCATCAATTTGTTAATCAAGAGTTGAATTGAGAACACGATTGGTGTCAGAGTAATTTTCTTCTGTGATTAAACGTTAATCAAATCTCTAAAAGAATAATCATCATGTTCTTGTAGATAATCGTCTCACTAAAGTCATTCTCAGTAAATATCTAGATCTCATTTGTTGAGAACACCTAGAGACAGAAAAAATGTCTTGCAATATTCTACGTGCCCACACACGTCCTAATGCATTGAGGATTGACTTGAAAGATATTGATGTTGATCTTGGAGTCTACTGATCGTTGAAACGATTTCGTGGGAACGGATGATCGATCAATTTTTACAAAAACACTTCATTTAGACTACAAGAGCTATATGATTCTTAACATTGTATGTTGCAGATATAACTTATTATAATAGATCCTGACTTATTGAAAAAGATTTTTCAATAAAAAATTTTATTTGGTTATCATGGCGTTATGCAAGTTTTATTTTATTAAAAAATTTGATATTTATTAAAAGTTTAATTTTTTTTAAAAGGTCACACGCCTTCACGCTTCCGCCGCGCACGCGCCGTGATGACCAACACTTCATTGCTGCGATGACATATAGACAATCATAGTTTGATTAAATCATGGAGGCGATCAAGGATTCTAACCTAGTTGCTAGTACACACTTGACTGGTGCTCAATAAGATCGATTTGTTGGAAGATAGGTGGTCAACATTATGACATGATGACCTCAAACGTAGCAGAGTGAGTGAATAGTGTCTAGAGACATACTCGTCAGTTTCAAATTACATGTATACTTAACAAATACAATATCATCCTAACATTCAACCGTCTTAGCAGATTCAAGTTCTAACACTCTTAGCATATTTAAATTCTTATATGATTCACAATATCTATGTTCCATGATTCATAATATGTTAGTTCCAAAATATTAACATCGATTCACATCATGAACAATTCAAGCTCTCTTAAAACAAAATATTCATCCTAAAATTTAGATTCTCTAATGTCGTGACCATATTAAAAATATCAACTACCATCTCCCCCCGAAGCACAGACATCTTATTAAGGTACATTCACATAAGTCTTTATACATGCACAACAACTCACAAATTTCAATGCGAGCATGCCACAACCGCACTTGTATGCACATGATGAAATGAATGTCAAACAACTAGATATACTAAGTGATGATAATTCATCGCACGAACAAAGGCTTAACTACTGACCTTGTTTCTTGTTGGGGAACTTTGACTCCTGTAATTGGCCAAGATTCATTGATGGGCATTTTTTTGGTCCATGATTTGTAAAACATACGGTGGTGCAAAAGGATGGGAATCATTGAAATCACAAGTTTTAGTTTACTACTATATGTTTCGGAATCCAAGGAACCATAAACGTTCATGGTTTGGGAATCAAGATTCAATGAAAGGGCAACACAATGGTGTTGGTTCTAGTTATATACTAACATAATTTTGTTGACATTGGCCCATGCGATGTCATATGTTGGTTTCAAACCAAGCACATAGTCGAAGTGTACATCATTTATGTCCCACTTATAAGCTGATGGATTTTCCTCATATTCTTTTCAATGCGAACGAAGGTTAGCCTATAGAAAAATTCATAAGTAACAGATAATCACATTCTTTCCAAATTAAGTACATAAAAATCATACTATTACCATAAAAAGCACATCCAAGATCGTCACTCCTGGCAACGAACAATCATACACTCGTCACTTTAAGACGTGTAAAAAATAGGACAACATAAAATACCACAATATAAATGAAATATATAAAACATGACTAATATAATTATGTAGCTAAATTAAGACGGAATACTCATAGCATCGTCGAGCCAACTAGTTTTGTCCATAAGCTTTCTAAATCATGCTTTGTTGGCAAAACGTACATGGACGTTAATGTTGTGTTAGGTGAAGAGTGAGAACCACTTTTACCTATGAACAAACATAAAATCCCACACACTAGTCATGAAATATGTTCAATAAATATAGAAACCTCTAAGAAACTTACTTCACTTTCAAGAATGACATCGAATTTAGGAGCTTTGGAAGCACTCTAGTTCAGCATCCTCGGACAGTTTGAGACACTCTTATGGCATATTTGGAGCCAACAAGAGTTATGCAATCATAAGCCCAAATCTGTATGCAAAAAAACTACATGTTATTCACATAATAATGCAATATATAATAACACGTAAACATAACATGTCAATTTCTCACTTGGAAAGCATATGAGAATCCATACAATAAATACTTACCAGAAACCTTAGCAGCATCCTCTGTTTTTTATTTGTACAAGGACCGTAGAGTTTCATGGTAACAAAGAGAACTCCAGGAAAAGTTTTTGCATCCAGCATCTTTTAGGTGTCTCATCTCAATTTTTTTTTCTTTTCCTCACCAAGCAACACTAATTCTAATAAGTAAATTAGTGATAGCTTACTTGCATCCATGCTATTTTTAGCCTTGCTCTTATCGTGTAACTCTTCAAGTTGACCCTTTCTAATTGAATTACTCCCGTTGAAATAGATGTTAGCCAATCTATACCTTTTTCACTATTTTTTATTTAGGATAATCATACACTGACCTTTTGTAGAAGGACAGTGACGATAGCAAACTCTAGTTTCAAAAATCTCAATTATTTCTTCAAAATTTTGAATCATATCTCATCATCATTTGCCCCCCAACAATTCGTCTCAACAATATATTATATACAAGTTGGACAAAAAATTAGATTTAATCCACATCAAGAATGAGGTCTTCGGAGCATGTACTTCTCAACCTATGATTTTTCTTTTAAGAAAGCATTGATCTAATTTTTCCAATATAACCATTCAGCTTTGATAATATATTTATATTAGCTGCCTCAAACTCATCCTCATCTACATTCATGGTTAAGTCAGCATTTGTCATTTGTAAAACTTAAAATAATGGCCTTACACAATGAATTAGGTAACCAAAATTCTCTTATATGAGTTATTATTAGGAGCAAGACAATATGCTAGTCCATGTTCTAGAACCTCTAGACTTATTAGACTTTGGTAAATTTGTCTAACAATTGAAGTCGTTGTTGGGGGTAATGCTTTTAAAGCATGCGACATTTTAATATAAAATTTAATGAAATTACATTTTTCTTATAATTGTTCTTTTAAATTATTGTTGAATAATTTATATAAATATCAAAAAAATTATATTCAATAATGAGACTATGATTTCATATTAGTACGAGATGATTAAGATTATAGATAATGAAAATAATTGTCAGCAACATATTAAAGTATGAAATCTTTAATGAATGATTGCTAGAACGATTCACTAAGCAGTATGAATGTATGTGATTTAGATTTAAATCATTGATGTGAATGGACATATTATTGAATGTATTTTATATAATAAGATTATATATGACAGGACCAATGTGAATTAATATTTTTATTAACTTACCGTTTATCATAAAGATTTAATACACATCAATCTAATGAACATATGTAGATCAGTCTGAATCTTCAGTAGTCATGAACTCTTATACATGCCTACTGGATCTTTCGATTCACTCGTTAAGGTTTGTTTGTAAAACAGGTTAGTGACTTTTATTTTTAAGATTCAGTGATGTGGAAGGCTGACAACATGAACTTACAAGATTTAGAATTCAAGTTTTCCTAACGAATCGTATATTGGTTCTCTTAAGTGTTGATTCTAGAACTAAATTGTTATTGATCTTAAATTTATAATACGATTATAAATTAGTCATTCACTAGTGAATTAATGGTACTTAAGGATCGAAAGGTAATTAGAAGGGTAACATGATAATTTTGACTGACTCTAATTTACAAACCAATAATTGAATGACAGAACTACGTGAAATGATTATATTAATGAACTGCACGAGAATACTTTGTCAATACATTATATAATCTCTAAGAGTGCAATTCCATAATTATAGTAGAGTAATAATGAAATTAATAAATAAGATTATTTAATTGAATAGTTTAATTAATAATCTGATTTATTGAAACTTAGGATTATAGGTATATGGTCTCCAAGTCACCTCTGTATTATGCAGTCTAGGGTATGAATATTTCATAACATGAGAAAATGACTCTTTTGCAAAAAAAAAAATTAATCTAGAGCAAGTACATAATTATGAGATAATTATGTATGATTAATTAATTAAAAATTAAATTATTAAATTATTTATATTAATTTTCAGAAATTATATATAAATAATTTTATTATTTTTTAGAAATTATATATAAATAATTATATCGATTAATTTTATAATTATCAATAAGTGAGACAATATATCTAATTTATGAAATTAGATAATGTTAAATTATTATTAGATAATAATTAAAAATTTGAATCAACTAAATGTTATTTGTGAATTAACAGATAAGCTAGTTGATGAAGATAATTAGATAAGTTAATTTTGAATTAACTCATATGTGGATATTTATCTAATTAAAATAAATATTCAATTCGCAGTAATTGTCATGTGTCAATCACTGATTGAGAATCAGAGATTGACATGAATTATTGTAAAGCCCCGTGCCACTACAGTAGCGGGGCGTGCAGTACTGTAGTGTCGTGGCACATAGTGCTAGGAGGCACTATGTTAGTTCACGGCAACTGCAGTGTCGTGTGTTACTGCAGTTATGCACCACATTACAGTGAGTCCCACTATAATGACAATTTGGTGATTAAATGTTATTTTGTATATATCCCTAAAAATATGATGAGCCTGGAAAATTTATATATATATTATTCTAATAGTGTCAGTGTTAATTGAGTGTTGAGAACAGAGTTGCTGTTAGGGTGAACTTTCTCTGTGATTAATATATATATATATATATTAGTTGAGTGTTGAGAACACAGTTACTATCA
This sequence comes from Datisca glomerata, assembly GCA_003255025.1. Lineage (NCBI taxonomy): Eukaryota > Viridiplantae > Streptophyta > Magnoliopsida > Cucurbitales > Datiscaceae > Datisca > Datisca glomerata. The sequence goes on along the minus strand of QANY01004517.1, from coordinate 218,612 downwards.
GAGTGAATATATATATATATTATTTTGTGTATATCTCTAAAATTATATTATTTTTTAGAAATTATATATAAATAATTATATCGATTAATTTTATAATTATCAATAAGTGAGACAATATATCTAATTTATGATTAGATAATGTTAAATTATTATTAAATAATACTTAAAAATATGAATCAACTAAATATGTTATTTGTGGATTAACAGATAAGTTAGTTGATAGGGATAATTAGATAAGTTAATTTTAAATTAACTAAAATGTGGATATTTATCTGATTAAAATAAATATTTAATTCACAGTAATTGTCATGTGTCAATCACTGATTGAGAACCAGAGCTTGACATGAACTATTGTAAAGCCCCGTGCCACTACAGTAGTGGGGCGTGCAGTACTGTAGTGTCACACGACACTACAGTAGTGTCGTGTGGCACTGCAGTTATGCACCACATTACAATGAGTCCCACTATAATGATAATTTGATGATTAAATGTTATTTGTGTATATCCCTAAAAATATGATGAGCCTAGAAAATTTATATATATTATTCTAATGGTCTCAGTGTTAGTTGAGTGTTGAGAACAGAGTTGCTATCAGATTGAACTTTCTCTATGATTAANCCTACTATATATATATATATATATATTATTTTGTGTATATTACTAAAAATTATATTATATATATTATTTTTTTAAAATTATATATAAATAATTATATCGTCTAATTTTATAATTATCAATAAGTGAGACGATATATCTAATTTATGAAATTAGATAATCTTTTGTTGACAATTTAGAAACAACATATAATCTTTTGTTGACAATTTTAGAAACAACATATAATCTTTTTTGACAATTTTAGAAACAACATATAATCTTTTGTTGACAATTTTAGAAACAACAATTCTCAAGTTTTCAATTCTATATGGTTTCTGAAATTTGTGAGAGATTTCACAGGAGAATCGTTTTAAGAAGAAGATGAGGAAGAAGAAGATAGGGATTAAACTTGTGTATTTTACTCGGCATTCATATACCTCCTGATTTGGGAGGGTTTCAAATGTCCTCTTATTTGAGTATTTAGACATTGCAGGAATCTGTCCAAATTAGATACCAAACAAGGGTATCACAAATTTACTCTCATATTCCAAGAATCTGTCCAAGAATACCTTAAACCAAACGGTCTCTTAGATGATCTTTTGTGATCCTACATTACATAATTTCAATGGTTATTTTAATCATATATCTCATACATGATTTATACCATAGTAAGACATTTTTTTAAGCTTTCTCTTACCCATATTAAATTAGAAAAGAGACCTTTTGTCATTTACAATGTAACATTGACTAGTTTTTTACTTAAATTCATAATTAATAACTCAATGATTACATACTTTAGTTCTCTCCCATTATATTTATCCTACTCATTTTTTTCATTTTTATAAATGAATTCACATTTAATTTAATGATGAAAGCTAAGGAATAGTTAGACTAATTTCGGTTCCATGGAAGCTTCCTCTTTACGGATGTCGTCTATGTCGGCAAGGTCCTTCTATAATGACTATAATTAATTGGCAGGCGAGGTCCTTTTGACGGGTGCGCTTAGGTTGGTGAGGTCCTATTCACAGGTGTCGCCTAGTTTGGCGATGTTTCCATGGAGTTTGGTCATATTCACGGTGTTGTGACGGAGAAGAAATTACTGCCGATGAAGTGGAAGGTATTGGAGAAACTGACGGAGACCGGAAAATAAGGCCTTGCAAAGGAAAAAAGAGTCAAGCAAGACCCCAACCTAAAGTTTTGTTAAAGAAGATGAAATTCATGTTTTTGAAGGGAGGAGGAAAAATATGACATATAGAATGCCAAGTAAAAAATAATTACAAGTTAAAAAATGAAAAGTAAAAAAGTAATTAAGGTTAGAATTTTATGATAGATAAAATTGACCCAAGTTAAAAGATCATAGTTAATAATGCAAGATTTATTTAGTCATCACTTAATAATTGTTATGTGGTGTCCACGTGAGCGTCACATAAACATAATAGATGAAAAAAATTAACAGAAGCTAACAGAAGGATCATATAAAAATATTTATGAAGCATAATAGATGAAAAAATTAACAGAAGGTTTGAAATGTCACTGATCATTTAAAAGCAAAAGACAAACTATATGGATTAATAATGTAGTTTACCCAAATTACAAACACACAAGCGCACATTTTCATTTACTAAACTAATGAGTTACATAATTATTTTTTGTAACTTATGCTAAAATAAGTTTAAAATTATAGTTGAATGTCAAAATTATAGAAAAAATGTTAAAAGTGTTATTAAATGCGATGATGGTTTCACAATTAAAAAAAATATTTTGATCATTCTATTAAAATTTGACAAATATTCATGACCACGACACCCGTAATCCGTTACGTAATTTTATTACATTCAATTTCGTAACATCGCGATCATGACGTGACACATACCGTTACCGTGATTTGAAACCACGCTGCACCCTCTCTCTCACCTAGTTTCCCTCTTTTTTTTGTTAAGTTCCTAGTATCCCTCTTCGTCCTTTGTTTATAGCATATCAAATGGCTGCATGCCGCCGAAGTTGAGTTTGGATGCTTCGCTTGTGGGCTCGCTCGGGCTTTCCCGAGAGGAAGATGTCAGCGAACTGGTAAGCTTCCAAACAGGAACGACTGGGACGGTGCTTTTAGTGTTCCAAATCATAGACTGCTTTAACCAAAACCCATTACCTAAATCTGAGAGAGATGGATCTTCAATGGAAGCTTTTGAGAGAGAGAAAGGGACGAGGGAAACATGAAGCATGAGAGTCTGAGAAAATTAGTTTTAACATTTGAATATGTTTTCATGTGATTCCTTTAGAAAGACTTCCAAGTGTTTTTTTATTACAGAAGTACTTTAAAATGCAAACAAACTCCTGAATTTTGGAATCAAGTGTGTTTTACATTTAAAAACAATAGTTTGGGCGGTGCAACACACTCTAAATTCTCGTTGTTAAATCGATTTTAATGACAAAAGGAAATTCATCTTTTGCAGGGTGTGGTAAATTTATTTGCAGGGTGGGGTATATTTATTTACTATTGCTAAGGCGTCGCCATTTGCTGAATGTCCAAGTACAAAAACAGCCTGAGAACCGGAATACCGTATACTCTCACTAAGGTTTTTGACAAGTTTCAAGACTTTCAATCGCAGCCTTCTTCAGAAAAGAAAGAAACCTTTTCTTAAGTACATATTGAACTCTTATTAATATAAGCAGCAAGGTAGCAGATACTGGAAGTGTTTGGGTGCTATATCTATCTTAACAGTAAAGAAAAGATATCTCAGTAAAACAAAATGCATTGAATAGAAGAGGTTGCATATATTCCTCATCAGGGCGTGTGGTTCCTAGTTCCTTCTTGGTCGTATGCTGGCTGGAATTATGGGACACGGCATTCATTGATGTTCCAAATTTCCTTGGCATATTGAGCAATCGTGCGATCACTGCTGAATTTGCCACTCCCAGCGGTACTTAATATAGACATCTTCAGCCATCTCTTCTGATCCCTGCAAACAGATTGTGCTGTTAGGCAATTTCGCTCTATTACCGTAACTAACTTATTAAGGACTACAGTTCACAACTGGCTTTTACATGAAATACAAAACATAATCCTTCTTATTAATATGTAAGATTATGTTTGGACCTTAAATATTAATAGTGAAAAGAAAAAAAATGAGAGAAACATAACAAATAGTGAATTGCGAACGAAAAAGGATAAATAATTAGAATGGCAAATGGGGTCTCTTTACAGTTTTGGGGATAGCGACTTGAACCCTCAACTTTTAAATGAACAAGGAGAAGGATTAGGTGAAAATCTCATGTACGATTCTGTAAAGTGACAGTAAGCGTGATTTATCTGTAACTTTTTCACTATCACCTCCAAAAACCAAACTCTGTCTTGCATAAAGTTGACAGAGTACACCCTTCTCAAAAGGGAAATGAAGAATGTGAAATTCCTTTTCCTTTCCTATATTGGCTCTGGGATCTTGTTTTTTTGTTCTCTGAACTGATTCATCTTATAAAGAATCAACCAATATTGTTGCTTCATTACACTACATTTTAAATGTCTAGAATTGCATTTTCATTTGAGTCTTTTGAATATGTAGAGGAATATAGTGATATGAATGAATTTTTCTATGTTGATAATTTACTTCTATTTACCTATCATCCCACTTACTTTTCCTTTCATTTTTCTTTCCTCCCATATTCTCTAAGATCAATCATAGCTTAAAGCTTAATGAGCTGGTTTCTTACTTGTAAGCTTCATCCACCTTAGCTTGAGCATCCATGTAACTTGGGAAGTCATGACCGACGAGAAAATAATCACCGCGGCCATAACCGGAGTTCCCCTCCAGAGAATCAAGGAGGGGGTTGTAGTCAAAGCTTCCAAATGCTCCACTTCGAATAAATTCCTTGGCCTCTTCAAATCGAGGATCTGGTTTGAACTGTGATTCGCCAAAACAAAGCCATTTGAAATACGAAATATTAAACAGGATCAATACGAAAGAGTAATAATACAAGTAAAAGGAATTATTCACTTGCAGAATGTGCGACTGAAGTTCTGGTCATTCGCTGGCAATTGCATCACGCAACAAATCACAAGATCCCATAGGGGTGAGCTTTTGGTAGTTTTAATATTCATAAATAGCATGTTGACATCACAACGCCAATCATCTATAGCAATGCTATTCTGTTTTAACTATAGTTCAAGTAACACCCAGTACCTTCAGGCAGCGAGTCGTCTAGCCATTAAAAATTCCGACACCCAGTGATCATGTGTAGTGTGATATTATTTTTAAGTATAAATTCAAATCTCGGAAGGCATGGAAAGTGAGATTTCATACCAGTCCATTCTCTCTGTCTTTCCGTAGCTTTGGGACTTCATCTGCTGTTGCGCCAAATAAGAAAAAGTTCTCTTCACCAATTTCCTCTCTGATTTCAACGTTTGCCCCATCTAGTGTTCCTATTATAAGACAGCCATTAAGTGCGAATTTCATGTTGCTAGTACCACTTGCCTCCATGCCAGCAGTGCTAATATGCTGTGACAACTCACTTCCTGGAATAAGCATCTCCGCCACAGATACGTTATAATTTGGAACAAATACTACCTGGAAAGTATGGCCAAATATGAAAAGTTAAGTGTAAAATAACCTTAACTTCAACCAACTACGTGAATTGAAATGTATGGAGAGAGAGAGAGAGAGAGGATGAGTTTTTTACAGAATCACTGGGAGTTTTAACAAGATTTCAAACATGATGCTTTCAGCATAAATTAAATACATTACATTAAATTCTAAGGTTATCTATACAAAGGATATAAAATTCCTTATAAAATGGAATAGCCTTTAAATATCATCATGGTCTTGTAGGCTATGCTCAATGGATTTCCTTATCCAACAAAAACTAATTTTACTAATATGCTTTAGTATAAGGTGTGCCTAACTACAGAAGGAAAAATCTCAAGCACTATAAGAATCAAAGATGCACATTTAGAAGATGCAATCTATCTTGTCGTTTTCCTTGTTCTTAACTATTTTGGTTCCTCTCCTGCTAAATTGTCCATTGAATCATAGATAAATAGACAAACCTTCAAGTAGCTATTGACCTCCGGATCATTGTTAACAACATCACCAACATCATTCACCAGCTTGACAATTCTTTTAGCATTCGTATATGTGGCAAATGCTTTCCCCCCAATCATGATGGTTCGTGAAGTAGTATTCTTCCGCTCTTCAGGGCTCATCTCCTGTAAAATTAAGTGTCAGCAATTGACTTTGATCTCTTTCGTGTGTGTGGAAAATTGAGTATAGAAAGCATGATAATTTGTTAAAATGCTAACATATATGAATTTTTGTTTTATCACTTTGGAACCATTATTGTGAGGAGCAATAGTAAATAAAATCAAGATGCTTTTGTACCTTTAACTTCTTGTATCTATAAATTGCACCAAGAATATTCAGCAGTTGTCTCTTATACTCATGGATGCGCTTGACTTGTATGTCAAAGAGGGTATTTGGGTCAATGCTTACACGTGTCACTCGTTCTATGTGCTGTGCCAAACGCTGCTTATTAGCCATCTTGGCAGATGCCCATTCAGCTTGGAGTTCCGCATTATCAGCAATCTATGTAGAAAGCACCAGTTGATAAAAAAATATTAGTAAAACATAACAGAAAAGAAAAAATGGTCATCAAAGAAATAATATTGGATATGTACCTTTCGAAGGCCTGTAAGTAAGTCAAGGTTGGTGACCCATTCCTCAGTTTTTAACCATTTGGTGATAATGTTACTGAGCTCAGGACTGCAGAACCGAAGCCACCTGCGAGGTGTAATGCCATTCGTCTTATTTTGGAATTTTGTTGGCCATATTGACACATAGTCTGCGAATAACTCGGACTTCAAGATATCACTGTGTAACTGAGCAACACCATTTACCTACAAAAGGGGATAGTTATGAGGTTATATTTTCCATCTGAATCAATTTACAGCAGAACAGATGTTATAAGGATTGTACAGTAAATAAGTGCAAGAAAGAAAAATTGTGGAAAGACAATGAGATATTACTCTAAGGAACAATGGATGGTTTTCTTAGAGAAAATCGCAGTAAATGATAAGTTTCTCTCACATTTCCCTCTGTCCCTCCCTTTTCCCCAAACAAGAAAAGGAAAAGCTAGAGCAATTTAAGGAGAAAAGATATGTAGAAGAAGTGAACGTATGCAGTGACAGTTATAGTCAGAATTAAATCAGTTTAACAAGGGATTGCAACTTGTGATGGTGAGTTCGATCCACAGTTGCATCTCAGATTTAAGTATCTAACAATGGACAGCTATTTACATTTTCCAGTACTAGTCAAAAGAGGCTCTTACAGCTGAAAATGTTTTACATCAATTAATGTGAACGACTTGTGATGCTTAATATTTCCGAAATATACATCTTCGATGAAGAAATAAAAAATATTAAAAACAATAATGCAACAAGAAGATGGTCGATGCAATTATCAGATAGCCAGTCAGGAGGCCTTTTGGTGAATCTGAGAAATAGTCAAGATCAAGAAAATCATGAAATCCTCTTTTGATGGAGAAAATGGATCCCTTACCGTATGTGCAGATACCACACACAAATTCGCCATTCGCACAACTGGCTTTTGGGGATTGTTGTCCAAGATGCACATACTGGAAATCTTACTCTCAAGGTCATTTCGTGTAGCACGTACTACAGCAATGAACTGCAAAGATATTTCCAAATCCAGTGAACATTAGATCATAACATCATACTACTTATTTTCTTTCTTGGAAAGGTTAGTCCATTACCCTCTTGTCAATTTCTTCTATGATTTCCATATGGCGAGGAAGAAGCTTCCACAGCACAGATTGGGACCATTTCTCAAGTGCTTCGGGGAGAACTGTGTGATTAGTATAAGCAATTGTCCTGGTTCAATTATAGAACACAGCACTCTTTAGCTTCTAATAAATAATTGCAATGAAGAGTGAGAGTGAAGAGAATTGTGTGGCATTGGATCTCAGAGATGTAATGAACACGGATGATGTATACAATACCTTGTTGTGACATCCCATGCTTCATCCCATCCAAGACCTTCTCCATCCATTAATAGTCTCATTAACTCTGGAATTGCAAGCGTAGGATGAGTATCATTCAGTTGAACTGCAACTTTGTCTGGAAACTCAGACCACCGCCATCCATTTCCATTTTTCCTCTCCTTAAATCTGAGAATAATGTCCTGCAATTGGTTTCGATGTTGATCGCAATCCCAACACTCATCATAATGTAGAGCAAAGAGATGCGCATGACCACTGAAGATCATGATATATAATAATGAATTTCAACCAGACAAAACAGTACCAACAAATTGTTGAGGAGGGGAGGAATTCTTGGATTAAGGGACTGAACTTTCCATCATTTAAGTAGAAGATTCTTGCTAAGATATACATATTGAGTTAAAGCAACTGATCAAAAAAAATTATTCGAGTGAAAACAATTAATCTTAAGTTTGTTACAATACCTGTTATGAAAACCTAAGTTCATATTTAATTCTACGCATCCCTGAGTACTAATTTTATATATATACTGTGTGTGTGTGTGTGAGAAAAATTTTGACTGTTGAGTTGAAAATACCTACCTGAAGCGATGCACTGCAAAGAAAGAATTGCTGCTTTAGCCGTAAAAGTTTTCCATTTTCTGTAGCATCCCCAGGATATAGAACGGCACAAATCTGATTATGCAAAATAAAGTTAAAAAATTGGCCTTTGGCAAAATGAAAAGAACTGAAAAGATGCAAGAACATTGGTGTTAGGAGCGAAGTTGCAGTATAGTTCACCATCTAAATATTATTATGAAGGTTTAGTCCACATATTTACTGGAGTATGCATTGCCCTTGAAAAACAAGTAACTTTTTATCTGACAACGTGTCCGATTCGGAAAACTAAGAATGAACCTGTTGAGCTCGAGAATGAAACTGGGCAGCAGATTCATACTGTCCATCGTTGAAAAGGAATAGATTGAAATCGTCAGAAGAAGCTTTTGCTTCCCAAAGACGAAGGCTATTAGTGTTTTTGGTTTTGTATCCTGGAATTGGCACATCATAAGCCAGAGCTTGCATGACTTCTCCCCCCACCCATTTCCGGCTGTGACATAATCAATGCACAAGAGTCAGTAAAGCAAAAACTGTATGCTGAAAGAAGCCAGTTGCATGTGAATATAAGCTAGAAAATTGCTTTTTTCATGGTAGACATTGTCAAACCAACATGGATGAAGTACAAAGGTAAACAAGTAAGTTGAACCTTCATTAAAAGAACTTACGATCCATCAGGATTGACCTCAACTTGACCAAAGAATCTGACAGGGAACACGACATCATGCCTGACAACTTCCCAAGGACTAAACTTCTACAATATATCAATCATGCTAAGTATTAAAAACAGCATTGAGTATGCAATTTTTATAGCAGATCTTTAAGTGAAAAAATTGAACCTCAAGCCAATCCTCAGCTATTTCTTCTTGGCCCTCCTTTGTGATCAATTGCTTAAATAGCCCATATCTGTACCTCAAACCATAACCCCAGGCAGGCAAATTTAATGTAGCCATGGAATCCAGAAAACATGAAGCAAGCCTTCCTAGTCCACCATTCCCAAGGGCTGCATCTTTTTCCTATGAAAAAAGGCAACATCTGGAGATCAAATGTGTTGTAACGTACTTGAAATAAACTTAATGTCTATCTTGAAATGATCTAAAATCTAACAGTAAATTGATAGTGCTAGAAGAAATTAGTGAAATTGGATGTGTGTTATGAACCCGATAATGCACGATGCACTTAGTTAGATAAATGGCTCAAGACAGTCAAAGTTGTAGAGTGATAACTTGAGAAGCTGGAATAAGTTTTGGTTCTAAGCATATATATAAGTTGGAAGAGAACAACTGATGTCAACGACTTTCAATCCACTAGTGACTTCATTTTGCAAGAAAAAGCAACTAGTAAGGAACAGTTGCACTCATCTGTGACCTCCACATGCGGCTACTACATGGGGCTGCTCCTGAACACAAGTATGCAGATGAAAAATGGGATTTAAACTTACCTTCTCAACTATTTCCTCAAGTTCATGTCCCAATTTATTTAAAGCTTCAGCATAAGCATCTTGAATGTTCAGATTGCCAATTGCATTGGTCAAAGCTCTTCCTTGAAGATACTCCATTGATAAGTAGTAAGTTTGCTTGGGATCAACTTTGTGATAATGAACATAAGTCTCGTTCCATTGCTGCAAAGTAAAAAATTCTAGAGAAATTAATCCAGCTGGCACTTTGTGCAAAATATGTAGCAAGTAACATATTATTAACTGCCATTAGGATCATGATTTCTTGTGTTAGAACAACAGACTTGTTATATAGAGTATTACACATTTTCTTGACATTTATTGGAGTACTATGGCGTCCAGTTTCTGCGATGTTAGTGTCTAAAGTTCTAATAATTACATTGACAAAGATCCTTCATCGATAAAACCCAATAATTCCTCATTATGTTCTCAAGTTCACCTCAAATGTATGACATGCTTATAGTATGAGTTGCTCTTAGTGGACTTTGTGAGGATAAATTTAAGGTGACGAGAACAGTTCCTATCATGTAATATAGTAGCTGCCTAATGATGTCATCATATCATAAATTCAAGAAATTTAGCAACACCAAAGAGAAGCTGGATTTATGAATCAAATAGTCTAATTTATTTTGCATATATCTGGTTATTCCTACGGAATCCTCCCATGGAATGCCGATTGAGGATATGAATAAAAGATTCAAATTTCAATACTACCTAATCATATACGTCCCTCTTTGTCAGCTAGAGTAGTACAAAGTTAGGTTTCACAAAAGAAATATTAACAAATCCAGAATTTAGACAATTAAAGGAATTTGGAGGGATTAGAATTGTACTTGTATAAGGCGATCACGGACACTTTCTGCGGCGGCATAATATGCTTGCTCAGCCTCAAACTTGAACGGAGAAAAGTGAGGACTGTATTGTGCATGATAATTGATATTGGATGCAATCTCTTCAGGTTCTTCAGCCAAGGGATGTGCAGCTGCCGCTATTTTAGTCAAAATTCCGGAGGTCGTTGTACCGTTAGACTCCAGAGTAGCGGCCATGCCTAATGCTTTTTAGCAGTCTGACACAGAAAATATCCTATCTATAAGAAATATGACCTATCGCTAAGGTTTGTAGATCTACTGTATATGATTGTTCTATGTTTCCAATGGAGAATATCATTGACTTCGATTTGAATTTTAATTTTGTTATAATCAAAGAGCAGTCCAAAAATGATAAAACTAAGGAAGAGCAATTATCGAAAAGTGAATTTCCGAAACCTAATTGAACGCTGAAAAGTATGTAATCAAGCAATGTAGAGACAAGAGTATTACCTCCTTGAAGCTGCTTTTACTTTGGTTGTGCGGACTGATTCCTCCAAAGCTCTGATTGGTTCCAGAATTCAAGAAATGAGATATGCAGCTTTAATGAAGTAGAAGAATCTAAAAAAGGCGTAAAAGAGCAAGATATTTTGAGGAGAGTACAAAAGAGAATGAAAGCGAAGGCGTTAGAATATGCTAAGCGATACAGATTTTAAAGGGAAAGAGGACAAAGGGAGAGAGCGAAAGACATTTTGGAGTGGTTTGGAAATAAATATCACAGATTAACGGAGAGAAATTGGAGAAGAAGATGAGTGGGAGAGATTACTTGTCAAAGTGATTGAATCAAACGTGACGATCACATGGAAATGGAGATGAGTGAAGCGCAAGAGCGAGACTGTGGGAGTGAGAGGTGGGCAAGGTTCATGTGGTCTTGGGATTAGAAATTTTATAGTAGCTCCCACTTATTTTATCGTTGGCGTCAAAATAATAAAAACTTATAGGGAGAGAGGATGACACGTGGTCGCGTCTGACAAGAAAAGCGCGCACCAGAAAAGGGAAAGTACATCAACGTTTAACGTCGACCTTTCCTTCGCGGTTAAAGGCGCGACCTTAGATGACGTTTTCTATTATAATTATGTTTTAATCGTTTATAAGGATTTTTCTACTCTATCAGTCCGGTAACGATACTCAGATTTTGAATTAACACATGTGATTTTTGTGTGACGATGATTCAAAGATGGATCAATCCTGATACGGCGCACGCTCGATAAGAATAACTCATGCAAATTGTATATGAGGGTTGACAACTTCAATGTTGACTACATGTAAAACGCAACTCTTATGACGTATCGGGAGTGTCTCCATCAAGTACGTACCGTGGAGTGTCACCGCTAAGGCGCATCTCTTGTGGTGTCGCCGCTGAGATGCAGCCCATGGGATGCCGTCACTGAGGTACCCGTGGAGAGCGTCCCCATAACAGCACCATGGGGTACCTCAAGCCTAAGGAACTCAACCTGTTTGCTCTCCCCCTCCATCAAGACTCTAGAATTAACCTCCCCTTCAATCGACATGCCATTAATCACGCGATCAACAATATACTTCATTGAAGACCATGGTTTGGGAGGAACGGAAGGAACTGGTTCACCTTTGCCCACAGTAAGCTCAACCTTTGAAGAAGCCATGGATATGAATAAAAAACCTGCAAAAAAAAAAACAGAAGACCATGTGTTACAAGCAAGAAACATGGCTACATGCAAAATCACTAAGTCCATACAAAATCACTAAAAAGCATACTACAAACACCCTACGACGGAGGCACGTTCAATGGAGGTATGTCCGACGGAGGCAAATGTTTTTTGAAATTTTACTAAAAGGGGAAGCATAATACAAATACTCTACAATGGAGGCACGTTCAATGGAGGCATGTCTGACGGAAGATTTTTTTTTTAAGTCGGAAACATATTACAAACATCTTATAAGAGAGGCATGTTCATCATGAGACATCCTACTTACGAAAATTCTCAGTATAACAACAAGTATTTCACTCACTTAAAGAGATGAATCCAAAGTAGAGAGCTCGACTCCTACATTCATACGACTACTACTACTTGATGGTTCGTGAAAGCAAGATCTATAAATAAAATAAAGACTTGGTTAGAACAAACAAGAATACACTAAGCCCAAGCCGTTTCACTTCCGTTCCCCCAAGCCACTGCACTCCAGCTACCCCAAGCCGCGCTGCACTCCCACTCCCCCAAGCAGGCATTGCATTCTCGCTCCCCCAAGCAGGCGTTGCACTCTCGCTCCCCCAAGTAGGCGCTGCACTCCCGTTCCCCCAAGAAGGTGCTGCACCCCGCTCCCCCAAAGCAGCACTGTATTCCCGCTCCCTAAGCGGGCGCTGCACTCACGCTCCCCCCAAGCAGGCTCTGCACTCCCGCTCCCCCAAGCAGGCGCTGCACTCCCGCTCCCCCAAGCAGGCGCTGCACTTCGGCTCCCCCAAGTCGTCGCTGCAATCCCGCTCCCTAGCCGCCATTACACTTCACTCCCTCCCCATGCCAAGGGTGCTCAGCACATCACGACCGCGCCCAACACGAACAACTCCTGTGCACCATCAACTTCCACTCAAGTCCATGTCGCGCATCACTCCCTCCATCCAAGCTCCCCACCTAGAATGCCACCATCACCAAACTGCCACCATGCTTTCTCCCTCCCTCGCGCACCTAGCAAAACCGCCACCAAGATCACTTCTTGGTGGCGGCATGACAAGCTTCCATGCCCGACCCCGACACTCCCATGGCAACAAAATTTCACAAAATTACAACACTCAACAAATTTTCCAGCAAGCATTAATCAATTTACAGCAGCGATTTCACTCAAAAAATGCAAGAAAAGTGTGAGAAATCAATGGGTTTACCTCAAACTCTAGTCAAAGAGAAAAGGGAGAAGAACACTTGCTTGGAGCTTTGAATTATTTTGCCAAAAATGTCCAAATATGCAACCCTAGTTCTTCAACCTTCAAGGTTTCCCAAGAGTTTTTTTTTCAAAAATTTGGAGGGAGAAAGAATTGATAATTTTGCCTTAATAACATTTAAATGAAGGGGAGAAGGGCAGATGAAGCTTGTAGTCATTTTATAGAGGAAGAAAGGAGTGGGGACTCCCAAAAAAAAAGTTTGATGTCTGTCACTGAACCTCGGTGGCGGTATGCTAGCCAAGGCCCATCCCGCAGACCATGCCGCCAGTCGAGCTCGATCACGCTCGACCTCACTACTTCATGTCGCCACTCGACTTGATTTTTTTTCTTTTCAAAAGAGGGAGAAGGGAGTGGGGACTCCCCAAAAATAAATTCCAAAAAAAATTGAAATTTTTTCAAAATTTGCCCCCAAAAAATTTATCTTATAAATTTGACTCCATGTAACATGGAAATGCCTACACCACGCAAATGAGGCGCATTGGGCATATCAGATTGATGCATCCCACATACACCACATACGGGAACGATCAAAGGATCGAGGACTTGATAATACAATTGATTGCTACATTGAAGAAATTGTGTACAAGCATGATTACTCTGCATCGTGCTTGCACAGGGGACTAAATTTACATGAGGGTTGACGACCTCAACGTTGACTACCCGCAAAGTGCAACTCTTACGATGTATCGGGAGTGTCTCCACCAAGTGCGTACCATGGAGTCTCACCGTTGAGGTCCCCTTGGGGTGCCGCCACTGAGGTCCCCTTAGGGTGTCGCCTTTGAAGTGCACCCCTTGGGGTGCCGCCACTGAGGTACCCATGAGGGTCGTCCCCATGGCAGCACCATGGGGTGTCACCCCTACGGTAACACCATTGATGTCACCCCTATAATTGCACCATTGATGTCACCCTCATGGAGGTGCACTGATCACTCTCCATAATGAAACTTGGAGCAACGATTACACGCTTTAGACAAGACACACCACTACATTATTGCAACGAGTTATCACATCACAAACCCCCAAGTAAAGTGACAAAGACTTGGATGGCCGTATGGTTGCCTAGGAACGCTCGGGAGGCTGTGGACTAGTAGGATTAGGGGTGAGGCTACGTTATACTGGACGGGGGACATACATCCTCGGTACGACCACTCTAGACATTGAGGGTGTGCTACCCTCCCACCTTGGGGAGGGATTTGGTTTGAGAGAACATTTGTAGAGGGGGCGTTGGATGAACGCGCCTCACCGGCTAGGTGTGTTCTCCCTAGATCATGGTCGTTACACAAAGACCCACGTGGCGCCATCCGATTGGCTCATGTGTAATCCTCCTCTTACTCACCTAAGCATGATCGGTCAGCTTAGGTGGTGCGATTTGATTGACGGGCTTGCAACTAATCAATGAATTAATTACAATGGTCTCCCCTCCTTTTGTTCACTTATAAAAGGAGGACTCCTCCTTTATTTGAAGGGGATTGAAAATTTAGAGAGAGAAACTCCCACTTTAGAGAGAGAATCTCATATTCCTAGAGTGGAAAACTCCTAATTCTAGAGAGAGAGAGAGAGAGAACATTTGTCACCATAGAGTGCTCCCCCTTCACCTTTCGGCGTCCTCCCCGACATTCTCAGACGTTGTTCTGGTCACGAGCTAGGACTAGACCACTCCTGCACCTCACCTACGCGACACCCTTGCATCTACATAAATCTACATCGTTTACAACTAAGTTTGGTAATTTTGATCAAGAGACAATATCTATAATTCATCTAAAAGCATTTGAAGAAATAATTTTACATTAGATGATAAAGTTCTCATGCCTACATCCATGAAGTAATCTTTACAACTTTATTACCGGAAATGTGAGACTATATTCATAAGTCATTTAAGCATGGTAATTGTCTCCCAAAAGTCTCTAACTCTCGATTTTCATTATCAATCTCAAACATCAACACCCATTCAATAGAAATCCCATATGTTCTAACGTCTCGTCTCATTTAGTTTGCCTTATATTTTTTTTAAATCATTTTATAATTGAATTACCATATTTGTTTACAGTAATTAAATTAGATTGCAATCTTAGTTTGCATGCAATCCTAATTTATAATCTTTTGAAACAATTGGATTACACTAGAAAATGAGAGCAATATTAATTTACAATGTAATTGTAATTTTAATATAAAAAATATGTACGGACCCTCATATGAAATAAAACAAATGTCAGTTCTGTCTTTCGTTGTATCTCTCATTTTATTATTTTAATTAAAAATAACTTTATTTAAGTTTAGTCTAGAATTATTAATTTATTTAAGTGTTATTCAAACATAATTACAATTAATGTTAAAATTGCACGTCAAAATATTTTTTTGTATAATATAACTGAAATGGTATTTAAGTAAATTTATATATTTTACACAAGTTTACAACAAAATTTAACCTTCATAAAAAAACATATCAATTCTAAATTGCCACCCATCATTTTATAGAAACCTAGTAAATAGACTACTTTTATAAAGTTAAGTTATTAACTGACCCAAAAAAATACAAGTAAATATATGGCTTTTTGAATTAGGAGAATTCGAATTGTTAAGTGAATTGTCTAAACTATCCTTCTTTCGATTTATCTAATACTTTTAAAAGAGTTTTATGGGAGGAGAAACTTTTGAAATCTCATTTTATCCTTGCAAAATTCTTCCTTTTTTATTTAGAATTTAGAAAAACCATTATACTATATTTTTAGTTTTTCTTTTAATAATAGTATTTTAGACTTGAAATTATTTTTCGTCATCATCTCTTAATGAAATTAATTTAAGCGTTTTCACCATTCTAAGAGATAACATGCATGAACCAATTTCTAATTTTTTTTATCGAATCAACATATTAAAAAGATACAGCGGATAGACATTTAAATCTACCTATTCATGAAACCAAGTTTTCATTTCCAAGAAACCTTTCATTTAAAGGTTTAAGGGATAATGCTCTCTCCACCTTCACGAGATGAAGAAGCAGAACTAAGGGTCCTTATAAATTCATGCGTTTAGAAGAAAAAACATAAAGAAGTTGGTGGTAGCGTCCATAATAATGGCTCTATCAACGAGTTAGGAGATTTATTTTGTGATCTCTAGCTGATTTTTGGTATAAGTTTGGAGTTTAGCTTCTGCGTTATTGTGTGTTTTGTTTTGTAAGTTGTTCTCTCATTCATGAATTTTCAGTGTTTAATAAAAAGATTTTGTTTTCCTTTATTTTCTTTTTCATTTTGGCAAATATTTTATTTTATATTTTGGTCAATACAGGGGAAAGAATTATCTGGATTAGATGCTTCATGGTAAAAATTTCAGGGCTAAGAAATTGTAGAAATTTAATAAAATACAATGGGTATTCTCAAATTTTAATATTCTCATAGTTTCATACTCAATTTTCACGTCATTTGTCATAGTACTACAGTTATTGTCGGAAATCAATTGACTGTCATTGGAGTTCAGTGGCAGACACGGCACTTCAGCATCAGTGGATTATCCTATCACATATTATTGACATTCTCGGCTGAACTGTCAAAGGAAAAGACAAAAAAAATTACATTTTTTTAAAATTTAATTATGTGATTTGAGCCGTCCAAGCTAATTGAGATAATCATATTCAAACTTTCTGCGGATTCAAATCAGTTATTACTGGGGGCATATTGCAGCGGCGCATTGCCATTGGCAGGCGGACAATTTTTAATGTCGGTGTTGTAAAGTAAAGAAAACTTTAACTTAAGAATTGTGGAAGAAAAAGAAAAGTAATCACATATGAATGCCATGGCAGAGATAAAGACGAAATGTTTTTGTTTTTACCAGAATTATAGTAGGTGAACCAAGTGTGTAGTGCATACAATAGATGAATTGTGGGACCTAGGCAGTTTACATGGTAAAAATGAAAAGTTTAATGCGTTTTACATGATTTTAATATAATATTTTACCAAATTTATTATATTGGACACAAAAACTTTTTGATTTCTCAAATTTATATAACTGAATCGATGTATAAGGTTCTTACTTCAATAGTTTCTTAACAATAATAAGTTTTGCACTGAAATATTGTTTGATCTAATATTATTTGCATACCTTCTATATTTATAATTAAAACTTTAAGTGATTTAAAAACCTAAATGCTTAGCTTGCTGCATCACGTGCAACGCGTGTGAGTTTCTACTAGTAATAATAAGAAAAGTCTTATAAAAAGATTTTTACGAATTTTCTTAATCTATTGGAAATATTTTTAATTATTTATTTAAAAAAATGAGGTTCTTCCTTAAATATCCCATAATTTTAGGAAAGTAGCTATAAAGTTATGATATTACCTCTTTATAATTTATTTTCAAAAGTAGTTAATTATTCCCCTCATCAATTTGTTAATTTCAATGATTTTTTTCACTGTTATTCGTGTTCGCTTTTATCCTTCTATCATAAATGTTCATTTTTCTTCCTAAAAATTGCAAGAGGTTTTAACATGAGGTATAAACATGGGGTATTAACACAATTCGACTGTTAACACAAGCTATTTTCACCAGGTATTAATATCATTGATTTTAGTAGATTTATTAATACAATTCAGATTGAACTAGATTTTTTATTTTAAATTTTCATATACGTATTAGCTAGATTAGAAAAATCGTAAAATGTTATAGCATAATTTTCTTTCGATTGTGGAATCCCTGTCATGTGATTAATTTTAAAAAATGACACCCGTGAAAATTTTGGTTTATCTTGATAGTTAATAAAAATCAGCACGTAAAAATTAAGTTTAATTTGTATGTTAACAGGAGAAAAAAAAACATTTTATAGTTTATCAACTGTGCCAGCAACAATGAGATTGTCTCCAATTTTGATATCGTCGAATATTACTTCAGCAATCATTTGAAAATCTTGAACTTGTTCCACATATTTGCCATCCATCATTTGCTAGCGAAAAAATCAGCTTGTAGCATACATTGTTTTGCACCGGCCTCCTTAGTGTCATATTACATTGCAAGGCTTTCCAAATTTTGAGGTATATGTGGTATCACATATTCACATCAGTTTACTTTGTAAGGTTTCCTAAATTTTCTTTGGTGAGGTACATGTTCCAGTTTTCCTTAGACATTCAAATTGGCCCTTTGTTTATTTACCTTCATTGTACTAACTAAATTTCATAGCCATCGTAGAGCTGCACTGAATTAAACTCACACAAACTTCTCATTGATTTGCATCATTTGGAGTGACACGTTTTCTCCCTTGTTCGTTGGCGTTTTAATTTTAATTACAAATTCTCTATTGATTCCAATCTAACATGTCTTCTCCATATACTGAAATCTTGTAGTCTTATGTTTGGATTATCATGTAACACGTACACTTCTTCAATCAGATAATATAATTTTTAATAAACTAATTAGATTCTAGACTATATCCACTTTCTGTCATTTTATTGATAGTCATTACTATCTTAAATGTAATACAAAGAGTACTAAAGGTAGTACTAACTTTGGTCATTGGAGCATATTCAATGATGAATGGGGTTTGGTTGTTGAATAGTTTTAGTGACCGACATAGGGTTTGGACATTGAAATTGTTCAATGACAAAATCTATTGTCGTCGTGAAAAACATTCGGTGACAAAACCTGGGGTCGTCACAGAAACACTTTATCGATGAAAGACTATGTTAGTTGCCAAAAATCTTTCCCGAAAAGCCTACGGCGACGAATACGGTGACAAATACAATTTTGTCGCTAAAATCCTTTATTGACAAAATGTTTGACTTTTAGTGACGGATATTTTTGTCGCTAAAAAGCTCATTTTTTGTGGTGTATGAAAAAGCTCAAAATTACAATCGAAATAACTTACGAGCCTTCGAAAGTGCTTAAAACAGTGTTTTTGGACCCGAAATTGGACTATGACAAGAAAACCCCATCACACATATAGATCTCTGAATAATTTTTGATTTGATATCTTACGGGTCACGTAGTTCCACACGAGTCAAAAGTTATGTCTTCCGAAAGTTGACATGCTCGTGCCACGATCCATTTGTTCCAGAAATTTTAAAGTTGCACCATCCGTATCACTACTTGAATCCTTCAAGTAGTGAGGAGTTTACTGGACAACAGATTTTAAGAGAAAAAAAATTACTTGAACGGTTCAATTAGTAAAAAATGACTACTTGAGCATTTCAAGTAATCACATGCTCACTGAAAAATTGACTGTTGGAGACAAAAGTGGCTAATTGAAGGGTTCAAGTAGTCATTTTTTACTACTTGAACCCTTCAAATAGTTTTTTCCCTCTTGAATCTATTGTCCAGTAAGCTCGTCACTACGTGAAGGGTCCAAGTAGTGTTTTATGACTACTTGAACCCTTCAAATAGCCATTTTGTTTCATGTAATGATTTATACATAGAGCATGTGACTACTTGAAGGGTTCAAATGGTTTTTTTTTATTATTGGAACCCTTCAAATAATTTTTTTTCCTCTTAAAGTCTGTTGTCCAGTAAACTAATCACTACTTGAAGGGTTCAAAGTAGTAATTTTTTATTTACTTGAACCCTTCAAGTAATTTTTTTCCTCATTAAGTTTATTGTCTAGTAAACTCATCACTACTTGAAGGGTTCGAATAGTAATTTTTTACTACTGGAACCCTTTAAGTAATTTTTTTCTCTTGAAAGTCTTTTTGTTAAGTAAGCAAATCACTACTTGAAGGGTTCAAATAGTAAAAAAAGACTACTTGAATCCTTCAAGTAGTCATTTTGTTTTATGTAATGATTTATACAGAGAACATGTGACTATTTAAAGGGTTCAAGTAGTTAAAAAATACTATTTGAACCCTTCAAGTAGTATAATTATCTGTTGTCGTCGGTTTTAGATAGAGGCATGTAACTATTTGAAGGGTTCAAGTCGTGTTTTATGACTACTTGAACTTTTCAAGTAGTCATTTTATTTCATGCAATATAAAGAGAGAGTGTGACTACTTGAAGGGTTCAAGTAGTAAAAAAATACTAGTTGAACATTTCAAGTAATCCTTTTTAACTTCTGTTAGTGAGCAATCTAGATACAGAAATTGACACCATTCACACAGTAATCAATCTTGAACCCCTCATCGGTTTACAATTACTTAAATTTCAATCAACAAAATTATAATATAAAGAAGTGTAAAAGAATTCACAAAATTCAAACAAAAAAAAAGTTTTCTCAAGCTCCAAGATTTCTCAAGAAAAAAAAACGACTATATGTCATGGTCAATACTAGTACGATTGAGAGGAAGAATTTTACAGAAAACGAAAGTATGGAGGAAACAAAGCTTCGTTGTTTCGTTGAATAGGAAATCATGGATGAAATGAATTAGAAAGCATAGAGGAAACAACAAGGGGAAGAAGAAGAGTGAGAGAGAGTATTGATTTGATCTTTGCATGAATAAAATGGAAAGAAATGATTATGAAAGAGAGTTGAATTTTTTTTATATTGATTGTGGTGGGCTGTGATGGGCGAGGAGTGTAAAATTCTAGATTTTAAGAAATGGGTATAAAAATCTTTAACCAAAATGAAATGATTATAAATTTACAAATAACCTTTTTGGAAAACTCAATTTTACGTGGATATTGGTTTTAGTTTTGGGCCATTTTTGCTCAATAAATTTGTCTAGGCCATTTTTACTTGTCATCTATATTATGGTTTATTATGGGTTTTTTTTCATCATTTTATAGATTATCATGCACAATCAAATATAACAATCATATTTTACGAGCAATTGAATTATCTGAATTGTGATGCTCAGCATGGAGCAAACGGTCCCTAATGGAAAAACCAAATGACAAAATTGCTACTTATCTTCCAAATGTAATATACTAATAGGTGAATTTAAAGTATGAACAAACAATAATCATACTTGCAACTCGCCAGTTATTTTACACAACTGCTTGCTTGAGCAGACACAAATTTATAGTCCTCATCATCATCGATACCAAAAGACTCAAACCGATTTTTCCTTGCATTTCGGTGCGGGAAATTCGCAGACGCGGATTGATGAGAAGTAGAAGAAGTGGAGAAAGCTATATCTTTATAATCTTTTCTAATACACCATAACACCTCAGCACATTTTTTCATAGAAGGTCTCGACTGTCTTGAAGGAGCAAGGCATTGGCGGGCTAGTTTTAGTATCTTCTCTACTACCATGGTTGATGCTGGAGTTCTTTTCAGTCTAGGATCCATGGCAACCACTGATTCTCCCCCTTTTAACTTGTGCATTGCCTGGATACACATAAAATTTCCATTTTCGCGTCATTACGATTATGAATTTGAACTTCTTTCCTAAGATGAATTGTAACATCACAGAGATGAAAAAAGGAAAACTTCTACCAGACATGAATGCCTATTTAATTAAGGCGAATTTATATAGACAAATTAATTCTTTAACATGTAGCTTACCCATCTTGTTGTTATTCTTTCACTAAGGGGCATGTTCTGTTCGATTGGATGTCTTCCCGACACCAGCTCTACGAGCAAAACACCAAAGGAGTAGACATCGCTCTTCTCAGTGAGTTGAAAGGTCCTCACATATTCAGGATCGAAGTAGCCTGTTGTTCCTTTGATTAGAGTTGAAACATGAGTTGCGTCAGGATCCTCGGCTACCAACCGTGCAAATCCGAAATCTGCTACTTTTGCCCGTAGTTTCTCTGTGATGAGGATGTTTGATGCCTTAATATCTCTGTGAATTATTGGAGGATCTGTCAATGAATGAGAAAATTCAGGTGGTCTCGTACGTCTTCCGTACTCTACACTTAGCAAATGCTTAATTCCATTTTCCTATGTTTTATCAAATGGAAAAGTCTGATATTACATCAGTAAGACTCTTAACTAATGTTAAATTTGTATTAGCTGAAATAATCTTAAATAGAAACGATGTTCATTACCGTTATATGTGTGAAGATAAGTGATAGCATGAGCTACGTCAATTGCAATGTCAAGGCGTTCTGCAATCTCAAGAACATCTCCTCGTTTGCCTGCATAAATAATGTCTGTTCTTATCAGAGAAATTCAACTTGCCAAGATTGTTATATATGGACATCTGCACAGTCGCTGTTCAGTATATGCTAATATTTTTCAAATTTCAGGCCAAGTTTTGTCTCATTTTATTTCCACTATAAGCTCAAAAGCTTTTAAACTTTTTAGAATTCATGCTCTGCTATCAACTCATTACTTCTTATGAGGCTTCTGAAAGCATGTTTATGCTTTCCTTGATACTGACATGTTTTCTCATCTTCCAGGTTTAGTTATTAACTGTAGCCGAACTTACCATCCAGATGTTCCCGAAGTGTCCCATTGCCAACATATTCAACAAGAATGATCCGCTCGTCTCCATGCTCGACATAGCCATGTAACTTCACTAAATTCAGATGCTCGATCAGCGAAAGTGTACGTATTTCATTCTTAAACTCCGAAATTAAACACTTGTCATGCGTGATCTGCCAAGTATTTCAAAAACAAGTCACTATGTACACTGATAACAAATAATTCATATCTCATTCTTGGCTTCCTTTGTTATACTTATGATTCCGATATGTAATTTAGCTCTCAAATTTAACCTGTTATGATTGACCTAGAATTGCTCCTTGCAGATTGCATATTTGTTAAGGTATCATCTTTCTTCATTTGTTAAAGAAGAATTTGTACTGACACATTGTTCCTAGGCGCATAATCTCTTCTTGGTGATATGATTTGTTAATCAAATGCAGAATTTGAGTTATGTAATAATTTTATAAGTCAAAAATCTTGAATTTAGAAATAGTATTTTGTAAGTGTATGTTTCTGCTTCTATTATCTTCAGTTTCAGTATAATCATGGTTTGGTTTTTTCTCCTTTTTATATTTTTTTATGACAGGTAAAAACCGCAAAACTGAACCGAACCGAACCGGTTTGGACGGTTCGATTTACACTAAACCGTCAATTCAGTTTGGTTCTAATATTTGAAAAATAATATTTACGGTTCGGTTCCAAAAATATCCTTAAATCGAACCGAACCGAACTGATTACACCCCTAGGTTATAGTCTCCTTGTTTTACATGACAAGTTGTAAAATTTAGAGGGTATCTTGCCCCGCCCTAGCCGAGTCCATCGTGATATACAACCACTCTTGAAAGGAGATTACAGTGTACCTTTTTCGCGCGCTTTATAGCAACAAGATATCCTTCCCGGAGCTTCCCCTTGTATACTTTTCCAAACCCACCTTCCCCAATTTTATTTGCTGCTGAGAAGTTATCAGTTGCCTTGTAAATATCTTCAATGGAGAACCTTTCTGTCCCAAACTGTCCACTTGAGACGCTGGAAGATCCGTAAGAACCGAACGACTTCAGTTTGGATGAACTCCGCGTGTTGCTATACGTTGAAAAATCTGTTGAAACTGCTATTCAAATAAAAGTCAGATTCTGAGATGTACCATTATACAGACTAAATATATATATATATATATTTCAATTTAATGGGGATTAAGTACTTGCTATATATATATATATATATATATATATATATCTTACAGGAAATTTCTCTGATGCGATTGCTATTTCCTACTCTGGAAGCCGTTCTGGCAGCTTCCGAGGTGGCTCTTTTTGGCCTGATGAAAATGGTTTTGAGAAAACCAGTAACTCTCTTGGCTGCTCCTCTGATATAGTTGAAGGCAGAGGTAGATTGCTGGTGGTGCTTGTTTGTGCTATTGGGGGTTTGTTCATTTTGGAAATCGGAGCGCTGTCTTCTTTGGCTTGACTGCTGGTTTTGTGGACTTGGTCTTTTCTTCATTTGCAGAGCTTAACTTCTCCTCAAGGGATTTCTTTTATCATATCATTAGCAAAATTTAAGGAGTAAAGAATCTTGTTTCCTTTGATTTGTAGTATTAATTTATTTCTTGTTGACCCATTCAAGCAAATCTTGAAATTTATGGTTTACCCGCAATAGGATACCTTTGTTTATAAGTCGCAATAGTATACTTCTAAATTTAAAACTTATCAAGTCAATGATTTGGAAAGCGAAGACACTCGCTTGCAGACAGTTGTAATCTAGAAAATGCAGGACTTGGTCCTTTTGATAAAATGTCTGCTTAAAATGCAGGACTTGGTCTTTTTGATAAAAGGTCTGCTTTGGTTGCAGTACCCCCCCCCCCCCCCCAAACAATATTTATATATAAATATTTAANCCCCAATAAATATGTATATATATATATATATGATATAAATGTGTGTGTATATATACACTCAAACACAGTCATTCCCTTGGTAGTAGATTTGCACATTACGTGGAAGTTGAAGTGAAAATTATTCTTGAACAATAAACAGAGAAAACTGTCAGATCCTATTGGTAGTTGATAAGTAAAAGTGCATAAAGCATATTTAACTGTTCTGTATATTTGTGGAGTTTCTGAAGGCAAATTTGAATTTCATAGCATTTTTACCAAATTGCAATTCGTAAAGATAATAACAAGCATATTTGACTGAGAACTCTTTTCCTTCTAACAAGCAAACAGAACAAATTTGCGATAGTGAAGGTAGCAGCATCTGATAATAAACTCTTTAAGAAATATTTAATGGCTCCCTTTACATAATCTACAATTTGCACTCTTAGAAATTCCAAATTTTGCACAGTAGACAACAAGGAATCCTGTATCATATAATCAAATGACTTATACTGAGAAAGACAATACAGATTATAATGTATTACCCAAAAGAAAAAAGAAAAGAACGCATGTACTGCCATTAGCCAAAATTCTGAATCCCACTTTAATTGTACAAAGAACTACATAAAACTATTAGAACTAACTCGAAAGCAGTCAATGCTTGGAATCTGGTATCTACAAGAGTGTTTTGAAATAAGATTTAGCATCGTAGGATTTCTGACATATCACAATGGGGAAGGGAGTTCACATTCTACTTGTATGTTTACCAAACAGAGAGTGTCGGCCTTCTGCAATAATGTCTCCAGTTGCTTTGTTTCTCAAAAGCACCACGGTTCCTGAATAACCTCCCTTTTTACCTAAAACTCTGCCAGTGATTTCTAACTCATCCTGAAAAAAGTATTTCCCAACCATTAGTACTGGATCTTGCGCTCCAGATTTTCAACAGGCCATAGAGCAAGAAACTCATAAAGGTATTCAGAATGCAAATTGCAAAACTACGCAATTGAAATTTGAATCACTCAGTACGTGGACATTCAACATTTCAGCTGAAAATACTACAATTTAAGTACATATAACAGAAAAGGCATAGAATTTGTTCATCAGTACTTCAGTTTTGTCAGTTAACTCAATAAACAAGAAGGGTTAGAAAATATTTATGTTGACAGCGATCAATCAGTAAGTCCCAAAAAATATTTGAGCACGTGGACCAGTTATTTATAGTAACACTTATACCATTGACACTTTTAATTAATGCAAAGCTCATGATAAGCAGATGAGTTACAGGACAAATCAAATACAAAAATGTTTTACTTTCACTTACATCAACATTTGCAGTGGACAGAAATGAGATTGACATATCTACCGAAACCTGCATTGGGAGACCCTCGACATAGACTACAGCACCGCCAACTTCGTCAACCAGATTTGCTATAGCTCCAGAAGCCAACTTCCCAGTCCTGTCCTGCAACACCACAAAAAAAAATCATTTTTCAACAAAAGACGATGATCATTCAAACAAAATGTTGGATCATTGATGTCGTATAAAAATCAGTCCAACTCAATCCCTTTCCACTGATGAATATTTTTATCAGTTCAATTAAAGAAAATTGTTTCCTACAATCAAATCATAGAAGACCATATTTTCATGCAGTAAATTTAACTACAAACAAAATCTAGGAACAAAAGAACTAATTTGATTACATAATTCTTCGTATAGCATCTGGCAACAACCTAGAATAATTAAAAGAAGAAACGGAATGCATCAACTGCGTGATCGCCAATTCTCAAGCATGTACTGAGAAACAATAATCCGCCAAAAAGAAAAAGAAGTTGCATATATCTTACTGCAAGCCGAGAGGGGACCTTGAAAGTGCAAGAGACGAATCCAGGTTCGACTCGGTCAACTCGGATGCCCCTCAGAGCAAAACGTTCGTAGAAGCTTGTGTCGACCCCTACTTGGTGAGGGTGAACGGTGAGTCGCGATAAGCTCTCCAACTCTTCCTGTGTCAGGTCCAGAAAATGTTTCGCTCTTTCCATTCTTTGGCTGCTCATTTCATTGAAGCTCTCTTCTCCATTCTTCTTAGAGTTGAGTTGCAGTTTTGACTTTTTTCTTAACAAAATCAGACCTTTTAACGAGTGGATTAGACTGAAAAATTGAGTTTACGTCATTAATTTAAGACACGCGTCTATATCTTAAAGATAAGATATTTTCATATTCTCTTTAGATTAAATTTCTCAAGTTAAATCATGACAAAAAAAATATTACTAAATTTTAATCTAACATTCTATCATTAAAATTTACGTTCATTAGATTATAGTATAGATCTCATGAACATTCATAAATTTTAGTTAATTTTTAAATTAAAGGTGTGATTTGACTTTTCCCCTTAAAAATTAAAGAGGATTGATAAAACTATTTTTTTCTTTTATAAAAAGAGACTATAAAAATTTCTCAAAAGCGATACTTCGGAGTGGTGCGAACTACTAACAACTAACCCATGAAAAGATATAAGTCGTTTCGTAGTCTTAGGTGTTTCTACGGCTTCTAATGAACAGTGAGATCTATGGCAGCTCGTGGTCCGAATCTATTATGGATCGAGGGGTAACTTCGGCTCCGACCAGCACGGTGTAAAGCGTGAGCATTGATCCCAATATAATAGAATTGATACTACAGTAATTATATCAAATAAATAAATTTTAAAAATTGATTTAAAAGATAGTAGACTTTTAAAATTTTAAGTAAATAGTATATTTTAGACGTCATCAACCAACTGTTGATGATTTTTGGGTTGTAGATTTTAACATTTCTTGACAGATTTAATTATCTGATTTTTGTGAGATCATTTCAATGAGATATCATTATTTTAGAGAATTTCAGGTTATAATATCTTTAATATATATTCTTTTCAATTTAATTTAATAATTGTTTGTTTTGGTTTATTTTTTTGAGTGAATTTCAGTTATGGAAATTATCTTTTTCATAACCATGATGTTGTTATCCGGATTTCCAGCTTCGTTTGAAAGAAATTCAGCATCATTTTGACAAGTTTTGATTTACCATTAACGTCATACTTCCATTAGTGTGATATTGTCATTCAGATGTCCAGTTTCATTTTTTAGGAAAATTAACATCATTTTGATTTCATTCATTCTCCATTAACGTGAGACTACACAAAGTTTTACGTTTTCAAGTCTGTGAAGAAAAATTTGGGTTATTTGATTTTACTATTCATTCCTATTCTATAGATATTTCAAGTTTCGCGGTTCATTCTCCATATATTTTTAGAGGATTCAATCATGAAAGATTAGTTTTTGTTAGAATATTATTTGTCATTTGTTTCTTTTTAGATTTATCATAATGGATCATTTTTTTATTTCAATTTCATTTGAGATTTCATCATTTTTTATTTTAAGCGTTTTGTTTATAATTTGTTGGCATCAATTTTTTTTCACTTTTACCCAAATGTTTTACGCGATACATATATATTTTTCATTTGTTGTTAATCATCGTTTATCTTTATATGTTCAGTAAGTGTTTCATTGTTAGATGTTCGATACATGTTATATATGCACTTCAATGTCATGTTTTCAAGAAATATTGTTCGTTTGATTCGGTGATGCATGTTTTCGAATCATGTTTTCTTATTCTAAGTGAATCATGGTTTCTTGTTCGGAGTGAATCATTATGTACATAGTTTCAATAGCGAGTTTATTGTATGAAACAGTAAATTTATTGGTTGATCAATAGTTTGTTTAGAATATTACATTTACTATCCCATTCTTATTGTAAATCATTCATTTACAGATGTCAAAATGTAGTTTTGTTCTCATACTGTATATCATATATTGAAATATTACTATATTAATTATTCATATTGTTTTACATTATTGAGTTTGGATGGTTGACTTTCATATAATTTTTGTAAAAATATATTTCAGGTAATCTGAAGATCCCTACCATTGTTATTTATGATGGAAGATGAGATGAAATAGAGTCTTATGTTGATTTCTATTCTAAATTAACCTTTTTGGTTTATGGAAGAGATCAGTTTGAAATTATTGTCAAATTGCAATTTGGCAATGCAAGTGTACATTAGTCAAAAATAAATGTGAGAGTATCTCTCAAGTAGAATACTTTAGAGTGATAGGTAGTCTAATGTACTTGATGAGCTGTACAAGACATGATATATCATATACAGTAAGTAAACTAAGTAGATTCACGAGTAATCCTGAAGCTGAATATTGGAAAGCTAAATATTGGAAAGTCATTGTAAGAGTATCGAGGTACTTATGATATACTCGGAGATAGTAAGTTCAATAGAAACCAATACTCTGAAATGAAAGATTATATGTTTGACAATGGTAGTCAATCAGCATCAATCGATTGCGAGGATGCTCAAGACATTAACACAACGGACATTTATTCTTTCTCGATTAGATCTTTCAATCCTTCATTCAAAATTCCCTTTTAATGCAATCATGATCAACGTCTTTTTTTAACTTATATTTATTAGTAAACAATGATTTATTTTTAATGTCAAAATTACTAGGGATATTTCTAAATCAAGCAGAGTGATAAAAATATCATCATCTTGAGCATTGTAAATGATTTGTTCGAGCATCTATATACAAGGGTGGTGAGTTTGGATGGTACATTATCATATTAAAGAACACAGTTGTTCGTTAGATATAATTCAAAGTGGTCATCGTCAAGCAACATCTGATATTTTTAGTCAATGCATTAAAGATAGATATAGGAATGATATACTAGATCAGACAGCTCCCAAAGACATTATTGATCATATGTGTTTGAAGCGTGAGGTTACAATTAATTATTATAAGGCATGGAAAGTCAAGCAAAGGCATGAAAAGTCAAGAAAAATGCGTTCGATTTGTTTCCAGAGACTCCGGAAGAGTCGTATGCAAACGAGCCACTTATGACCCTATAACAAATGAGCCACTGAGGAAGTGCATCTCAAACCACTTATGACCATAAAATCCCCCATGATGAAACGAGCCACTTGTTCATTGAAATTGAAATAAATGCCATCACTCCTCTCATGGAGGCACTTTTTATTAGCTAAATTCATCACTAATTGAGCCATAAACTTCTTAATTTGGAAATCAATAAAATATCCAAAACATCCTTTCTGAACGCCTCTCTCTGCTTCTCGGTCAAACTCAGATTTACATGTTCCATTATTGTTGGCTTAAATAATAGATTCATCTTTTGGTTTTTGTTCGAGTTTGAGTTAGATAAAATCAACGTAAGACCCTATACAGTATAACATTGCTTAGAAATTTATATAACAAGTATATAAAGATTTTAAAATACATTGAATCTCATTTACCTCGTTTTGATTTTCTTTGTTGAAACGCAACTTACGCTTTCCTGTTGTTATTTGCTTGGTGCTATTTTGGTTGATTTCGATGACTCTCCTTAGATATTCTGTCTTCCATAATTAGTGTTGCCATAAATAAATAAACAAATGATTATCACAGTTTGATAATGTTCAATCATATAACATATCCGATAATCAATATGTTATTTACATTTGGTTTAATCAGTAACTGATTCAGTATTATAAGACGATAAACAATATTTATTGAATAACATATTTCAAGTGGTAACGATCAATCATATATTTACCCTTTCCAAAATAACCACACATATACCTGAATATAATTACAGTGAAAATAGTACAAACTATGGATTTACCCATATAAATATTTTATTGACCACAACAAAAGTTAACCACTCATTGATAATATTTGATGGATCAAACAAAATTACTAAAATGGTACAGAACTATCAGGTTTTTGAAAGGGTAAAAATTAGACTTCCATCAACAAACTGTAGTTAGAAACTAGACTAACTCTTCAATAGATGTAATACTTAATACTCCTGGAAAAATTTGTATAATCAATAGAATGTACATGCACGTTCAATCAGTGATATAATATGTATAAGAAAATAAAGAAATCATTGCATTTTTACTAAATCCAGTCAGTACTGATAGGTTGATTCAAGTAGTCAAAGAACATAAAGATTTGTTTTGCTTAATAATACATTGAACGTGTTGGAGATTATAGAAGAGAAATGTTGCAGTGTTGTTATATTGACCGAGCTTTGTGCCGTCGTCAATGGAGGTTCTCTTTGATCAGTAAATGAAGGTTTTAAGAGTTTGTAGGGTTTCTTGGATTTTTTTGTTTTTGTTGTTGGATCATTGATTGACAATTGATGTTAGTTATTGTTTATCATAGTTAATTAGTAGTTTCCATAAGCATAGTTAGATTTGTTTTACCTTTTCAATTATTTTGGTAGATTGTGATTAGTAGAATTCAAAATGGTGTATTTTTCAATTAATGTGTTAGAGGAAAGTTAATATTGACTCCATTTTTAAGGTGAGTACATGGCGGAATTTTGTGTTTTTCAAATATGTTGGTAAATATGTTAAAGTACTGTTTATGAAAATTGTAATTATACAAGTAAAGCATTAATATCTGCTATAATGTAGACAAGTGTATCACTTATTTACTTATGATTTACTATGATAACCTTACAAAACAAGCATTATATATCAATTTATTTGAACTTAGATCATGATCGAATTATTCAAGATTTAATTGATTGAGGAAGTTAATAAATTAGTGGTTTACAAGGATATTAAAGATATTGTTAATTGTGATTTAAAAGAGGGGTTAAATGCAGTTTCCTAATTTATAGAGTATATCATTTAAGTATATCTGATTTACCCGAAAATATAGATAATATATTATATAGATGAGGGGCATATTTATCTAAAATTATTTATTATTTAGGAAACTTGCTATTTACCTAAATGTATTGAAAATCTGCTATTTCTTAAAACACCTCCCTAATATTGTCTATAATGCAAAATTTCTCTTGATAATATTTAAACCACTTTTTAATTCTAAAATCAACTTTGTCCACAATTGTTTTGAAAAAAAAAATCAAAGATAGCACTTTTTTTAAAAAATAATTAATGTAGAAAATTTTATTAAATTTAATAGTTTACATATTTAATTACTGATTTATTCTTTTATTTTTTAATGTAAATATATAATCATCCATATTTCCTCTCCATATATTTATATTCATTAATTATTTCTCCTCTATATATTTATATCCATTAAATCTCTCTCCCATAAAATCTCCTCCTCCCCCCGTCTCTCCCCCTGAATTCTCTCTCTCTCTCTCTTCCTGAATTCTTTTTCTCTCTCATTGTCTCTCTCTATCTAATTATCTCTTATCTCTCTCCCCGTCTCTCTCTCATTATATATATTATGAGAGAGAGAGACGGAGAGGGTGGGGGGGAGAGAGAGTGTCTGTGAGAGTAGAAATTTTTTACCACTTTTTCAAAACATAAAATTTTATACCTCCGGCCCACAACTTCACATCACCACTTGCTATCTCTCTTTTTCTTCATCATTTATTTTTCTTTCTCAATGCACATGTCAAATCAATTTAATAATATTTTATTACTCTTCTTCTTCTTTATTTTTCAACGAAACTTTTTCATCAACTAAAAATGTTCAAATAGTTTTTATGACTACATGAGTCCTTCAAGTAATTATTATTTTTGTCAGTCAACAATCATACACCATGTGACTACTTGAAGGGTTCGAACAGTTGTTTATAACTACTTGAAGTGTTTAAGTAGTTATTTATGATTACTTAAATCATTCAAGTAGTTGTTTATGATTACTTGAAGGGTTCTAGTAGATGTTTTTTTGTCAGTCAATTACACATACACTATGTGACTACTTAAAGGATTCAAATAATTATTTATGACTACTTGAACCCTTTAAGTAGTTGTTTATGACTACTTGAACCCTTTAAGTAGTTGTTTATGACTACTTGATGGGTTCAAGTAGTTATTTTTTTGTCATTCAATTACCCATACACCAAGTGACTACTTGAAAGATTCAAGTAGTTGTTCATGACTACTTGAAGTGACTACTTGAAGGATTCAAGTAGTTGTTTATGACTACATGAAGCCTTCAAGTAGTCATAAACAACTATTTGGTGTGCCTTCAAGTAGTTGTTTTTTGTTTGACCAGTTAAAAGCTCAAACACTAGCGACTACTTGAATGTATCAAGTATTTTTTTATGACTACTTGAACTCTTCAAGTAGCTTTTTATGACTACAACCTTTTTTACATCCAAAAAAATAAAAAAAATGAACGTTGAGTACTTGAATGGTTCAAATAGTTTTTTTACTACTTGAACACTTCGAGTAGTTGTTTATGACTACTTGAAGGGTTCAAGTAATTGTTTATGACTACTTGAAGGGTTGAAGTAGTTGTTTATGACTACTTGAAGGATTTAAATAGTTTTTTATTAATCAATTACCCATATACCAGGTGACTACTTGAAAGGTTCAAGTAGTTGTTTATGACTACTTGAACCCTTCAAATATTTATTTTGTATTCGGTCAGTCAGCAACCTAAACACTAGATGACTACTTGAAGAGCTCAAGTAATTTTTTATGACTACTTGAAGGGTTCAAGTGGCCTTTTATAACTACTTGAACCTTTTTTACGTCCAAAAAAATAAGAGAAAAGGAACGTTGAGTACTTGAAGGGTTCAAGTAGTTTTTTTATGATTACTTGAATCCTTCAAGTACTCAACGTTCATTTTCTCTTATTTTTTACGCAAAAAAGCCCAAATAGTCATAAAAAGCAACTTGAACCTTTCAAGTAATCTACTTGAAGGGTTCAAGTGGTTGTTTATGACTACTTAAAACTTTCAAGTAGTTATTTTTTGTTTGGTCAGTCAGCAACTCAAACACCGTGTGACTACTTGAAGGGTTCAAGTAGTTTTTTATGACTATTTGAAGAGTTCAAGTAGTTTTTTTACTACTTGAACCTTTTTTGCGTCTACAAAAATAAGAGAAAAAGAACGTTGAGTACTTGAAGGGTTCAAGTACCTTTTTATGACTACTTGAATCCTTCAAATACTCAACGCTCATTTTCTTTGATTTTTTAGATGCAAAACGAGGTTCAAGTAGTCATAAAAATTTATTGGAACCCTTAAAGTAATCATAAAAATCTATTTGAACCATTCTAGTAGTCACCTCAGGTTTGCGTTGCTAACTGATAAAATAAAAAATAACTACTTGAACCATTCAAGTAGTCACATTGTGTATTGGTGTTTACTAACAAAAAAAAATACTTGAAGGGTTCAAGTAGTAATAAAAACCACTTGAACCCTTTTAAGTAGAATAAAAAGCTTCATCGAAAAATAAAGAAGAAGAATAATAATAAAATACTATTAAATTAAACTCTTCAAATAGTCACCTGGTGTATGAGTAATTGACTGACAAAAAAAATTATTTGAACTCTTCATGTAATTGCTTTTTACCTAAATCTATTGAAAACGTGCTATTTCTTAAAACACCCCCTAATATAGTCTATTATGCAAAATTTCTCTTGATACTATTTAGACAACTTTTCAATTCCAAAATCATATTTGTCCACAACTTTTGAAAAAAAATCAAAGGTAGCACTTTTTTAAAATAATTAATGTAGCAAATTTATTAAATTTAATAATTTACATATTTAATTAGTTACTAATTTATTCTTTTTGTTTTTTAAATTAAATATATAATCATCCATATTTTCTCTCTCTATATATATTTATATTCATTAAATATTTCTCTCTATCTATTTATATCCATTAAATCACTCTCCCGTAAAATCTCCCTCTCCCCCGTCTCTCTATCTCTCCCTGAATTCTCGCTCTCTCCCCCCGAATTTTTTTCTCTCTCCTCATCTCTCTCTATCTAATTATCTCTCTCTCCCCGTCTCTCTCTCTCTCATTATATATATATAATGAGAGAGAGGGGAGGGGGAGGGATAGAAGAAAATTTTCAAAAAAGTAAAGCATTAAAATGAATGTTTGGTTTTTTTATGACTTATGGGGGTTTTCAATTTTTTTTAAAATTTGTTAATTGATAGTAAAATGATATAATAGGAAGATATGTATTTCTTGTTAGTGCACTTATAAACTTTGACTATTTTAATGATTATGAAATTTGTTGTCTAATTTTATAATAAGTTTCTATATAGTTGATAATTCTCTGTAAAACCCTTGTAATAATCCTCCACCGAAAATTGGCCCAATTTAATTATATAATAAATATACTTAAAAATGAATCATTCCCAAAAAACCTCGTCACCTAACCTATCCACACAGGTCACTCACTTTCCATCTTCTCTATCCTCATTCGGTACTCTTTCAGCATTCTCATTGGATCATTCTTGCCTCCATGCTATTGCTTGTTGCTAAGAACAGTTCCGGATACGGTTCTTTTAATCGCCAGATATGTCGCAACGCCATTGCTTAGAGGAGGAGGGTTGCCTTAAGTTTGAACTATTATTGATGGTAGTGGAAGTAATATAAGAGAGGATATTGAGTGTCGGATAGATGTACAATCTGCTTCTGAAAAAATAGAGTGAAAACTAAGAGAAGCAGTGAAAAATAAAACAATTTTTTTTACTATGAAATGGTACAAAGCTTATTTACCATGTGTATGCTATTTACTATGTAAAATATTGTCACGATGAGTTAAAAATAGGGTTTTTTTGGATAAATATGTATTTTTCAAAATTTTAAAGAATTTTTATACCCCTTTATCAAAATAAAGAATTTTATACCCTCACTCATCAACTTCACATCAGCACTTGTAGTCTCTTTTTTCCCTCATCATTTCTTCTTCTTTCCCAATGCACATGTGAAATCAATTTAATAATATTTTATTATTATTATTCTTCTTCTTTATTTTTTAACGAAACTTTTTCTTCTACTTGAAAGATTCAAGTAGTTTTTTATGACTACTTAAAAGATTCAAGTAGTTTTTTTTGTCACTCAACATTCATGCACTAGGTGACTACTTGAAGAGTTCTAATAGATATTTTTTTGTTAGTCAATTACCCATACACTAGGTGACTACTTGAAGGGTTCAAGTAGTTGTTTATGACTACTTGAACACTTCAAGTAGTTTTTATGACTACTTGAAGGTTTTGAATAGTTATTTTTTTCAATCAATTACCCATACATTAGGTGACTACTTGAATGGTTAAATAGTTATTTATGACTATTTGAATCCTTCAAGTAATTTTTTTTGTTTGATCAGTCAGCATCTTAAACACTAGTGACTACTTGAAGGTATCAAGTAATTGTTTTAAATAGAAATATATTAACTAAAAATAATGTAAGATACATAGGTCTTGTACAATGGGAGGTGTAACACCCTCCCAGATTAAGGAATAAAGATTGGAAGCTGTTACACGAGCAAGTCTATCCGCTACTAAGTTACAAATTCTGGGAACATAGCTAACTGAACAGTTTGGATGAAAATTCAGAGCAGATTTGACTGCCTGGATAACATTCCCACACTTTGAGTTTCTCGTATTTGCCGAATTTACCTCTGCCACTGCCTTAGCCGAATCATATTCAATTTCATTAATTACAATTCCTCTATCTCGAGCCAGTCTAATACCCTCAAATATAGCCCATAACTCTACCATAAAAACTTCATAGTTGTCCTCCATGAATAGCGCTCTTGCTAATAGAACAGTTCCTCTGTACTCTCGAATGGAGATTCCCACACCTGTACCTCTTGACGAGCATGAAACGTCAACATTCATTTTTAGAAGTCCTTCGGCAAGTCTTGTCCACTTTACTACTGAAGCAGCCAAGTCTCTCCTTTCTTCATGCCTTTGGGGTTGGGATTTGGACCATTATGTCAAGAAAGTTCCATCCGTGTTAATGGTTTCTTCTTCCACCAAACAAAAGCCTCTATGATTCCATGAGTTTCTAGAAAATCAAATGAACCAACAAATGCAACCAGCTAGAGCCAAATCTTGAGGAAGAAGATTGAAATTTTTTATTTCAATAGCATCTAGAGGATCCCCTGAATCTTTAAACTCAAATCTCTTTCCCCCATTAAGAATACTAACAGCTCTCTCCCATACCCTTTTAATACTGGGGTATTTAAAAAGAGAATGCACAATAGTCTCTAGCTTCCCAAAGAATAGACTAATCTTTCTACTTTCTATCCCTCTTTTTGCTAGATTGAATAAAGTAGGTAGTATATATTTTGAAGTTTTCCAAAGAAAAACCTTAACCTTTAGTGGCATGTGGAGGTTCCATATTTTTTTCCACCATCGTAAGGGGCCTACAGAAGAACTTCCTAGATTATCTTTTATGTTTAATGCAACTCTATAGCCACTCTTTATAGTATACTCCCCATTATACTCAAAATGTCATATCAATTTATCTTTAACATCCTGCCCAGTAAGTGGAATGGCTGCAATTAGTTTTGCATAATCCTCATCAAACAAATTTTCTAAATGGTGTTTAACCCATTTATTGCCTTCAATCAGCTCTGCTACTTTTAAATTAGGTGGAATCACGGCTTTACATAAAGGCTTAAAATAGAGGGATTTGGGGATCCGAGCGTTAGAAGCTATTTTAATATCCTTATCATTCCCTACACACCATCTAACTCCTTTCTTCAGGATATCCCTACCCTATATGATGCTTCTTCATATAGTAGAAGCATTGCTTTTACATTTAGCTTCGAGAAGGGAACCCTCGCTGAAATATTTTCCTTTAAATAACCTGTTCATTAAGGTTGAATGATTTTTTATTATTCGTCAAACTTGTTCAGCAAGTAAAGCTTGATTAATAGGCCATATCTCTAAATCTCATTCTTCCTTCCGATTTAGGCAAGCACATAGCCTTCCAAGAAAAGCCAATGCATTTTTGGACCCTTATCAATATAACACCCCCATAATTTTGCCATGGACCTTTCAAGATCCTTACACACACTTATAGGGATTCGAAAATAATTCATCACGTAGATCGGAAAGGCCTGTCCACTAGCTTTTAAAAGAACCTCTTTTCCACCCAATGAGAATTACTTCTCCCTCCATCTTATTAAGAGTTTATACATTTTATCTTTGATATACCCAAACAAAGCCTTTTTTGACATGCCCATAAAAATCGATAATCCTAAATAGGATTCAATACTGAGAGCTGTAGGAATGTCCAAAATTGTCGTTACCATCGACTTTACCTCCGAGGTTGAATTTGGAGAGAAAGTGACAGCCGATTTAGTAAAGTTAATGCATTGCCCCGATGCTTTAGAATAGGTATTTAAAATCTATTTAAGGGCCCTACAAACCCTCTCCGTACCAAAACAACAGACAATCATCAGTAATAAGTAAATGAGAGACAATTGGTTCCCTTCTACCAATTTGAGGGCATCTAATCAAACCTGACTCAACCCCTATGCACATAAAACATAAAGATATTGGGATAATGGGTCTCCTTGACGAATACCCCTATTGGGTGA
This sequence comes from Datisca glomerata, assembly GCA_003255025.1. Classification (NCBI taxonomy): domain Eukaryota; kingdom Viridiplantae; phylum Streptophyta; class Magnoliopsida; order Cucurbitales; family Datiscaceae; genus Datisca; species Datisca glomerata. Next base: position 180,650 of record QANY01004517.1, on the reverse strand, counting down.
AAAAGATGGGGAAGGTTTACCATCTACGAGGATCGCCATCTAAGTGGAAGTTACACTTCTCAAAATATTTTTGATAATTTTTTCATGAAAACAAGCGCTTCTATTATTTTCTGAAGGTAACTCCATTTGATTCTATCATAGGCTTTGCTCATGTCTAATTTAATAGCCACCAAGCTTTGTTTACCTTTTCTGCGTATTGACATCTAATGGAGAACTTCAAACCCGTTAAAACATTATCTGCAATTAAGCAATTTTTTTATAAAAGTGCTTTGATTTTCACAAATAATCTCCAGGAGGATCATTTTTAATCTTCGGGCCATCACCTTTGAGATTATTTTATATATTATATTGCATAAACTAATTGGCCTAAAATCAGCCAAGCCAACCAGATCAGACAATTTAGGAATAAGAGTTATGAATGTATCATTAATAAAAGACAAATCTACATCTTGATTCCGACATGTTAAGCAAAAATTAGTTACCTCCCTTCCAACGATATCCCATTGCTTCTGATAAAAAGCTGCCGGAAAACCATCTGGACCTGGACTCTTGAGATGATGTATCTCCTTGATTGCCCATTCCACCTCTTCAGCTGCGTATTCTCTGATCAGCTCTGCATTCATCGCTTCTGTCACTTTGCGATTAATACACGTTGTAACCCCCTCTATAGCTTCCACTATAGGACAAAAAGAAGCCAAAAGTTTTTCAAAATAATTAACTACCAGTAATCTGAGCTCCTCGTGTCTGGCTACCTAATTACCGTCATCTTCCAATAGCCTTTCAATTCTGTTTTTCCTCTTCCTCATAGAGGCTTTAGCATGGAAAACTTTGTATTTGCATCCCCATATTGGAGCCAATCCATTTTCACTCTTTAAGACCAAAAAACCTCCTCATGTAAAAGAGTCATGTCCAATTTCTCATGACATAATTTAATCGGATCTCCCACATTGCACCTGTCTGAGTGTTGATATAGCTTATCCAACCTATTCTAGCAGTCTGTAATTTTTTTTTGAAAAATTGCCAAACTTTTGTCGACTCCAAGTTGAAAGAGCAGCTGCACATCTATTCAACATCTCTCGAAGCCCAAAATGATGTCTTTCACATCCTTTAAAGTTCCAGATTTCTTTAACAATTTTTTTACACTTTTCGTCCCTATTCCAGAAATCCTCAAATCGGAAGTGACTTCTTCCCTGACCATTGAAAAAGTTATGGTTATTAACGGAAATATGGAGAGGTCTGTGATCAGATGAGAGAAAACCCAAGTGATTAACTAAGGCTCCTGAATGGAGGTTTAACCACTCAAGTGAGGCGAAGGCCATATCAATTCTCTTCAAAACTAGCTCCTCCTCCTCCCTTTTATTTGTTCAAGTATATTTCGGACCCATATATGGCTAGGCTATTAGACCACAAACCTCTAAACACTCACGGAAGGCTTTGATTGCGGAATTCTGTCTAAGTGACCCACCCAATTTATCTGTATGGGAGTAGATCTCGTTGAAGTCTCCGAAAACTAACCACGGCAAATTCAACATTTTTTGTAGTCGTCTCAGTAGTGACCAAGAATGGACATGCTGGCTTTGATTCGGATTATCATAAAAGCACATTAATATCCACTTCAAGCCTTATGAATTAACTACATCCCCATTAATATGCCCTTGTGAGAACGATTGTAACATGTATCCTCCTTCCACAGACTGCCCGAACATCCACTCAGACCCACCTTCGGCACAATAAAGCCATTGGGAAACCCAACCTTTCTCTTGACTTCCTCAAACTCATGAAAGTCCATCTTTGTCTCTAACAACAACACTACTGTGGGATCTTTGTTAAAGATTAATCTCCTCAAAGCTCGGATCATCTGTGGGTTCCCAAGTCCACGAGCGTTCCATAATAAGAGACTCATTATGAGCAGCGGGTTCGATGCTCAGAACACGTTGCTGAAAATTGAGATTCGGAGACAAAATTTTGTTCATACCTTCCTTTCTTTACAGTACCCGAGATAGAAGAGGATGATCTACGTTTGAGCTTCCCTATGGGAATAGCCTCATGTACCTCAAGTCTTTTTCCATGGCGAAATATGTTCCATTTTTTGGTAGTGGAAATAATTTGTTTTCCTTTATCTAATTTTTTGCCTGTTAATTGAATGTCTGGATCCAAATTAGGCTCTTGGATAAAATCCTTGTGAGTTCGGCCTCTTTGTTGTTATTGGGCTGTGATAAATTGAAACTTAACACTTTCTCTTGGCCTACATTATTTCTAGGTCCTTCTCCCACTTTCCCCAAATTTTTTTATTGTATCTTTACCCACACTGGAACATACCCCATTGTCTTTGGCAGCAGTAAAAATATACTCCTATCAATAGGGCCCCCACGTGTCCTTTCCTCTATGGTTTCAAGTTGCATATGATTGTTAGAGTAATGGATTACCGCCTGGGAGATGGGTATGACTTTGACATGACTACCTTCATCGTTACCTACTCCGATGGTCATCGCCAAGTCTCCTCCATTTCCGGTCACCAAATTTCTTTTGCATGTGATGTCCCCCGCCATATGTGCAGACGAGTCCCCCTCCCTCACTTGAATTCACGATGAAGCGGTTTGGCTATTCTCTTTATCTTCCCTCAACGAGATTGACAATGAGGTAGTTTGGCTATTTTCTTTGTCCTTCCTCCTCAGGGATTTTGGTCTATTCGCTCTCATCCATGGTTCGTACTGCTTACTGTTGTATTTTCCACCGGCATCTCTTCCCATAGTTGCATCATAATCCTTGCTCAAATGGGAAAGTTTCCCACATCCATAGCAAAAGTCGGCTAACTTCTCATACTGAAAGTCAACCCATATTGTTTCTGAGTTCCGTGGCACCTTCATTTTTAACCCTCTGGGTAAAGGATACTCAATATTAAAACGGACCCTAATACGTAGGCACCTTCCCCAACAAGCACCATCAGGACCTTGATCTATATCTATAAACTTACCAATACAATCTCCCATTCTTTTTCCCATTTCCTTTGTCATGCATAGTATAAGGAGATTAGATACCTGCACCCAAAAACTAACTTGGTTTAAAGTCATTTTCGATGGTTGAACTTACCCGTTAACCTCTCCCAACAAGATTAGAGCTTTATCAAAGCTCATTAGTTCGTTCCTTACAACTCTCAGTTTATCCACGGGACGACTGAACATGTTCTGGCCTATCTCCTTTATGTTAACTTTCTTCGATGTATTTCATATCTTCGAGATTGCATTAAGAAAAACATTCATATTCACTATTTTCCGTGTTAAAATCTTGATCATCAAGCACATTGAAGGATCAACTGACTCCCTAATAGGATAGTCTTCAACCTCCAACACCTTGTCTTCGGTCTCTGTCAGCAAAAGAGATTGCCACTGTTCTGATATATTCTCCATAATTGAAGAAAAACTAACGATATCGCCACTAGGACTGAAAATCTCACTGAAAGAAAAAAAGCACTCAAACAGAGGACAAAACTCTCACAAAGAGAGGAGGAGCATTTTTAAGTTGTCTTGAGCCTTTTTTACGTAGTTTTTAATGACTACTTGAACCCTTCAAGTAATTTTTATGACTATTTGAATCTTTTTTACGTCCAAAAAATAAGAAAAAAATGAACGTTGAGTACTTGAAGGGTCCAAGTAGCTTTTTATGACTACTTGAACCCTTCATGTAGTTATTTTTTTTATCAGTCAGTAACCCAGACATTAGATGACTATTTGAAGGGTTCGAGTAGTTGTTTATGACTACTTGAAGGGTTCGAGTAGTTGTTTAGGACTACTTGAAGGGTTCGAGTAGTTGTTTATGACTACTGGAAGGGTTCGAGTAGTTGTTTATGACTACTTGAAGGGTTCCAGTAATTGTTTATGACTACTTGAAGGGTTTAAATAATTATTTTTTTGTATATCAATTACTCATACAGCAGGTGACTACTTGAAGGGTTCAAAAAGTTGTTATGACTACTTGAACCCTTCAAGTAGTTATTTTTTGTTTGGTCAATCAACAACTCAAACACCAGGTGATTACTTGAAGGGTTCAAGTAATTTTTTATGACTACTTGAAGGGTTCAAGTAGTCATGAACTTTGAACCCTTTTTGCGTAAAAAAAGAAGAGAAAATGAACTTTGAGTACTTGAACGGTTCAAGTAGCTTTTATGACTACTTGAATCCTTCAAGTACTTATGTTCCTTTTATCCTATTTTTCTACGCAAAAATACTCAAGTAGTCATAAAAAAACTATTTGAACTCTTCAAGTAGACATAAAAATCTACTTGAACCCTTCAAGTAGTCACCTGGTGTTTGCGTTGCTGACTGACAAAACAAAAAACAACTACTTGAAGGGTTCAAGTAGTCATAAGCAACTACTTGAACCCTTTCAAGTAGTCATAAATAACTACTCGAACCCTTCAAATAGTCATAAATAACTACTTGAACCCTTCAAATAGTCATCTAATGTCTGAGTTGCTAATTGACAAAAAAATAACTACTTGAAGGGTTCAGGTAGTCATAAAAGACTACCTGAACCCTTCAAGTACTCAACGTTCATTTTTTCTTATTTTTTGAACGTAAAAAAAGGCTTAAGTAGTCACTAGTGTTTGAGTTGCTGGCTAATCAAACAAAAAATAAATACTTGAAGGATTCAAGTAGTTAAAAATAATTAGTTGAACATTTCAAGTAGTCACCTGGTGTATGGTAATTGTTTGAAAAGAAAATACTACATGAATCCTTCAAGTAGTCACCTGGTGTATGGTAATTGTCTGAAAAGAAAAACACTACATGAACTCTTCAAGTAGTCACCTGGTATATGAGTGTTGACTGACCAAAAAAATAATTACTTGAAGGGTTCAAGTAGTAATAAAAAACTACTTAAACCCTTCAAGTAAAAGAAAAAATTTCATTGAAAAATAAAGAAAAAGAATAATAAAATATTATTAAATTGAACCCTTCAATAGTCGCCAGTGCATGTGTAATTGACTGACAAAAATAATAATTAGTTGAACCCTTGAAGTAGTCATAAACAACTACTTGAATGGTTCAAGTAGTCATGAACAACTACTTGAACCCTTTAAGTAGTCACATGGTGTATGAATGTAGACTGAATTTTTTTTTACTTGAAGGGTTCAAGTAGTCATAAAAACTACTTGAACCCTTCAAGTAGAAGAAAATGGTTCGTTGAAAAATAAAGAAGAAGAAGAAGAATAAAATATTATTAAATTTATTAGATATGTGCATTGCGAAAGAAAAAGAAATGATGAGAGAAGAGAGATATTACAAGTGGTGATGTGAAGTTGGTGAGCTAGAGGTATAAAATTTCTTATTTTCAAAAAGAGGTATAATTTTTCTTAGACAAGTTGAAAAATATATATTAATCCAAATAACCCAAAAATATGTTTACCGTCTTCAAATTTTGAAGTTAAGTGGTAAAGAATAAACAAGTTCAAAAATGCAAAGATGGAAGGATTCAAGGATCCGCAAGAAGAATTTAAGTCTAGCAAACATGTTAACAAATAATTAAAGTTAATTTTTTTTTAGTAGTTCATTTTATAAATGAGTCATTTACAATGATTTCCATAATTATTTAAGACTTGCCTTTTTTTTCTAGGCTTTTGGGTGTAACTTAAACATTTTTCTTCTATTATCACCATTTTACAATTGCAACTGAATTATTAAAAGTTTTAATAAAATTTCCTAAATTAAAAAGTTCCAAAATTGATGGTTTCAATTAAATTCATCATTTTTCATTTAAAACTCAATACTTACTAAACATATAAGCTACTAAATTAATTAAAAAGTAATGTTTATAAATAGGTCATTTTAATAAAAATTATAAAAATGACCACAAGTATAAAAATAAAAAAATTAACAACTAATATGTTTTTTTGAAAAAAATAAAGTCACACGCCCAAAAAATATTTGGGCTTCCGCATGCAATTACTCTAAGTTTATGTAGTTTAAATAATATATACAGTTTATGTTATATATACTTACGTAAAATAAATATATTTCATATATACAATATACATTTTATAAACTTTGTGCATTAATACACTTCAAATTTGTTAACATGGGTGCATTAATTTTTGGCGTCCAACTTTTTTTGGAATTAGGATGGCTAATTTTAATTTTGTGTTTGACTATTTTAATTTTTTTTCTAAAAATGATACATTCTTCATGTTCTCCGAATAATTAAAAGTAACTTGTTTTAAAAATGTGATCTTCTTTTTCCTTCTGTTTTCTTTTTTTCATAAAAAATTTGATCTTAAGTGAAAGAAAAAAAAGCAAATAAATGTTGCGAATCCAATAAAATAACAAGAGGTAAAAAAACGATTATTTCTATCTACATAAAAAAGTTAAGATTTTCCCAAGTAAAATGTTGGGGGAGAAAATGGAAGCGTGAATTTCTAAGTAGAACGTGGCACCCCATTGCTGAGTTGACATACAACTTTTTGAGAAACCCAACAACTAAACAGCAACTTGTATTTTATATTGCGTGTTTTGGGCTTTCATAGTAATCATCACTTCCCAAAAAAACCCCAAAACAATGTACTTTTCCATAAAAATTATGTTGTAATAATTTTAATTTCTAAAGTTTTCTTTTATCAAAAAATAAAAATTTTAAGGTTTATGAAAAAAAACACTTGCACTTTTTAAATTAATATTGAATTTTTAGAACGTAATTCTTTATTTAACTTTGGGGTGCACATGTTTTTAGTTAGAAATTTCTTGTAAGTATACCATAAATAAATCAAGAGATAAATCTTTAAGTCGATGGTCACGAAATAATATGATCCATGATTCGAACCCTCGACATGGGATAAACTAACTCTCAAATTCACGGTGTCCATTTACACTACAACTCGTGGTTCACTTGCACCTTTTGCCTACATGCAATAACAATTTGTTAGTTAATTTAGTCAATATTAATATCTCTTGCGGAAGACATTCGTACAGTAAATTGAGCTGATGATAATTGTTTACTTAACGAAATTAAAATGAACCTATCTGAAGTGATTTGTTAATGTTAATTTTAGTACAATTGAACATGAAAAAAAAATAAAAATGGTGACTATAATGATGCTAAAACTAACAGATTCTGTGCAATAAAGAGCTTAGATTGAAAAAATTTAAAGTGTAGGGACTACTTAATTAATTAAAAAATTTATGTAAGTGGGCTTATTACAATTTAGCCTTATTTTAACTCTAAAATGGTTTATTGATATGTCACACTTGTTAAAACATAATTTACTAATTTTAAAATATATAAAATACATTTTAGATATCATAAGATGCTTTTTTTTGTTAAACAGGCATGATACATTTTATGTGATGGATTTTTTCAAGAAATAGAAGTTCCTCCGGATACGTTTGAAAAATTTGAAAAATCATCCAAATTAATGAGACATAGACCTAACCTTAATATGTTGCTCTTTGGAGATGTTACATTTATTATACTTAATATATTTTACTTTCAATTTTAAGAATGATATATTCTAATATTAATAGTAAAAATTATTTTCCTTTAAATAGTATAACAATTATATTAAGGCCCATTTTGGTTCGTGAAATTCTCTTTTGTAATCTTATTGTAATTGAATTATCATATTTGTTTGGAGTAATCTTAAAATGCAATCATAATTTGCATGCAATCATAGTTTATAATTTTTTCAGACAATTAGATTGCTGCAGAAAATATGAACAATACTAATTTACAATACAATTGTAATTCTAATATCAAACGAAATTAATTTCTTACTCTCATATGAAATAAAATATAAGCCACTCTTTTCTTTCACACACAATCTCATTTTATTAATTTAATTAAAATTAACTTTATTAAAATTTCATCTAGGATTATTAATTTATTCAAATATTAATAACGATAATTAAAATTAATGTTAAATTATACGCCAAAATATTTTTCACTCTCTCTTATTTTAGTAACTAATTAAAAATAACTTTATTAAAGTTTAGTCTAACAATATTAATTTATTAAGTATTAATAAAAATCATAAAATGAATTTTAAAATTACACGTCATAATATTGTTTTACAGAATATAAATCATAAAAGGCATTTAACTAGCGTCTTGTTATTTACATAAATTTTACAATAAAATTTAACATATATCAAACATAACAATAATAAATTTTCATTCATTATTTCATAACTTACTAGATTATCATGTATAGCTAAACACAGTAATCGTATTTTGTTAGCAAATGAATTGATCGCGTTAAATTATCGGTAATTAAATTATGATGATTATTTTAAATTTTACGAACCAAACAACTAGTAAATATTATCGATAATTTGATTATATCAAACACCTCGTATTATGTTTTAGTTTATTTATTTTAACTTTATCTTCGTTTTGAATTTAAACAAAAAAAGTAGTAAATACAAAAAGTAAAAAAGTAACCTGATGGGGCCTTTTTTTCAACGCTCGAAGCTTCCAACTTCAATAATAAGTTGTAATAGGAAGCTAAGCAAATTGTGTGGCAATAATTGATCATAGGGTAAAAGACTATCAACTCAACTGTCCAAACATTATGGAAGACAGATTATGATACCGTTACTACAGCTTCTTTTTAGTAAAATAACATCCTATGCTTGAAAATAGAAATTTATAACAAAAAAGAATACCCAACAAAAATTATTGATTTTTTCTTTTGTTTTTTATTTGTATGAAAAGCATGTGTACTAATTAAAAGGAAGGATATTTCAATATAAATTTTTATAATTTGGTGAATTATTACCTATGTCTCAGTGCATTTGGTGTAAAATTCAGGTCATCATATACAAAAAAGGAAGCAATAAAAAATAATCATAAAGTGAGAATTTAATAATGTTTAAATTTCAAATTGTGTAATTTTCTGGATAAAAAATACAGAAAAAGGTTTTAGAAAAAAGGAATGGAAATCACAACATTATATCATGCAATTTATTTATTTAATTTTGTTTTTTTTTCTGAAAACTTCATAAACAATTTTCCCAAAAGATAAAAAGGGTTTACTCAGGGTTTCTGGGTTTGCTTTGCCGTTTCCCCGAAGCAATAGATTTCCCTATCTAATATGCTGGGAGAGAGAGCTCCACAGTTTCAGTCATGACTCTACAGCCACATCCGAGACCGCACCGTCTATCCACCTGTCGCCGCCACCCTAGCAAACCCGTTACTGGTTTCTGTGCCTCATGCCTTCGGGAACGCCTCGCCGGCATCGACAACGAAACCCGCCAAGAGATTTCCGTAGTAAGTCAGCAGTCCGGGCTGTCGCTCCGTCGCAGCAAGTCTTACTCTAGCGCTAAATCTGAAGCCATCCTCAAACTTTCCGATCTGCCGCGGCGTAAATCTTGCGACGTTCGCGGCGCTCGGAACACCCTGTGGGATCTCTTCAGTATCGACGACGAAAGTAATGGAGTCGGAATGGGGAGCTTGGTGTTTGAAGTGAGAGAGGATGTGGAGAATGGGATAGAAACTAGAGCTTCAGGGAAGGCAATCGAACCGGCTGTTTTTTATTCTATCGATGATTTTGTTGAAGCGGAAGGCGAGTTTAAGACTATGAAAGAATTCATAGATCTCGAATGGCGGAGCAAGAAGAAGACTGGGAAAGATTTAAGGGATATTGCAGGGAGTGTTTGGGAAGCGGCTTCAGTATTTAGTAAGAAACTGAGAAAATGGAAGCGAAAGCATAAAATGAACAACCCCAGTCGCAGTGGCATCAGTAATGCTGGTGCGGTCGAGATGCAGACAGAGAAGCCGAGTGTGCGGCCACTAAGGGATACTCAATCAGAGGTTGGGGATTATGGATTAAGAAGAAGGTCCTGCGATACTGATCCAAGGTTCTCAATTGATGCTGGTCGGTTTTCGTTGGACAACTCGCGATACTCGTTTGAAGAGCCAAGGGCTTCTTGGGATGGTTATTTGATTGGCAGGGCCGGTCCGCGGATGGCACCAATGGCTTCAGTCTTGGAGGAAGCGAAGTTTCCTGGTATTGGGTATGAGAATAAAGTTCTTGAGGAAGCAAAGTTGCCTTCAATGAGTGGTTGGGAAAGGAGTCCTGGTGGATCAGCTCAGACACAAGACTATTATATGGAGTCTCTGTCTTCCGTACGGCGGCGGAGGAGTTTCGATCGGTCAAATTCATATAGGAAAGGTGCAGTAACAGAGATAGATGAATTAAAACTAATATCAAATGCAAAGGTGTCTCCTGCAACGACAGAGTTGTTCTATGGGGCTAAGTTGCTTATTACAGAGGAAGATTTGAAGGATTCGAACTCCAAATCGACGGAAGATGGCAATTTGGATGGTAATGAGTGTGGTTCAAAGGATGTTATTCCTGATGCAGGTGGGGTTAATCAGAAGGCGTTTAAGAGGTCGCATAAGTGGAGTAAGGTGTGGAATGTTTTGGGTTTGATTCAGAAGCGAAGTGAAAGCAAATGCGGAGATGATGAAATATCTATGGGAAGAAGCTCAGTTGATCAACCATTGGCCGAGTCTTGGTTGAGTAAGGTTGCCAATGGAGAAGCAAATGGGTCTGTTAGTCAGAAGCTAATCCGAAGCTACAGTGTAAGCTGCAGAGTCCCCAACAAAACGTCGGGGTTAAGTAGTGCTGCTGAGAGTAAAGGTAATGGTCTAAGGAGGAGAGAGGAATTAATGTTGCATCAAAATCGGAATGTTCGATATTCGCCAAACCACCTCGATAATGGCCTTCTCAGATTCTACTTGACACCATTGAGGAGCTATGGCAGAAGTAAATCAGTAAAGAGTAAACTACATAATTCACATTGTATTACTAAGAATGTCTTGTAAAGGTGCAAATCTTTTATGATATATTATGTTGTAAAGACATATTAAAGATGATGATCTTGTTTTCAAATAAATGCACATGTTGTTAAGGGTTAGCTAGTAATTAGAAATGTAAATCTGTATTTTAAGTTAAACTTAGTGATTCTAGTAGTTACTGAAAGTTTTAAAGTAAACTTGTACTTCATAGATGAAAGGCTGAAAATCTGCTCCATCTAGCTCTTCATTTTCATGACTAAGTTCAAGCTGCCCAAACTGTTTCATCACGACTGTGTCTTCGAGATGGATTTAAAGGCAGTGTGGATGTAGGTACGTTGGCATATGTTGTTTTCTCCTTGGTCATTCTGCTCAATCTAAAAATTCTGGAGCATAGTTGGTTGCCTATTAATAATGAACCTGGAATGATTATTCATAGTTGCTCCTTTCATGGTTTCTTGAATTATTCTGCGTTATGCCATTTATCCGTGCAATTAAGAGCTGGAAACTCGCACCACCTCTTATATCTTCTAATGTTTTATCCAACACACTGTTAGGCTGTTACTCTGATTTGATTGAGCTTCTGGTTAGTTATCAAAGTCTCACAAGAATGCTGTCAAAACTTTAAAGAATAGAAAGGAGATTGTTCTAGTTGAAACAAGTGGCTTTACAGGGAACAAAGGTTCGCTTCTCAGTGACTAATGGCTTGCTCCCTAGGCTATATGTATTCATGCTGTCACATATTATTAGTTTACAAATTACACCAAAATAACTACTTGCTTTCGTTTCTTGTAGGTTTCTAACATTAGAACCATGCTGTTTCTTTCTACAGTTATCATCAAAGAGTCCCGATCAGTATTTTAGAGTGTATCACTTGGCAATTAGAGAAAGGCTGAAGTTTAGCACACTTGTCACTGCTGACTGCCAGTAAATACGACGTACTTTCGGCAAAAATTGTCACAAAAAGAGAGCAAAAGAGGGGAACTCGCCAACAGAGAGACATTGGTATATGGTCAAACTTCTGAAGATATATATATATATATATATATATATTGAAGAGAAGCTTCTGAAGATAGTATAAGCAATTATGGGAATGAAGAGATTGCCCATCATCTGCAGTCGGATTAGGCCATCTGGGGGGACCTGTAAATCTTCTAGCTCGTGGAGTTGGGACTTTGTCCCAAGACAGATGGGAACCTGAAAAATCATTGTAAGAGCTTATATGGCAATACAATAAGCTTATCTCGCAATCAACAGTGGAATGTATGATAGATACTAGTGGCTCATATGGTAAGTAACTATAAGATAGCCTTGCTATCTTACATGATCTCTGGACCTCCACTGCTGCTTAGTCGAAGAACTTATAGGAGAAAGCAAAGTTTTTTACTAAAAGCAAGCTGTAATGTCAAAAATGGTGGAACTTTAAAGGCAGTTGTTATTTGAATCTGCAAGAATTGAGTTAGCAAGGAGCATTTCAGAACTTAGTGAACATTTATTAGTTCTTTCGTGTAGCATTTGAAATGAGTTTGATGTAGTTTTGAAGCATTTCATGTAAATGAACTAGTGCTTTTGAAAGTTTTTCCCCTTCATTTGGCATCTAATATGAATAAAAGGCAGAAGGGATTCACTGAGAAATTTCATGAGCAAGCTACTTGATATTGTGATATGAGATTTCTGAATTTACAGGTAATACATAATTTCTAAGGTTGTCAGCCACCATCATGAAAACTGTTTGTCCGTTTACTGTAATCATGAAAGTGATTTCATCTTTAAAATTTGACTCGTTAGTTTGGTCCGGCTTGCAGCTTGCGGCTTTCATAGATGACCTTGCAAATGCGGTCCAACAGTTTATTATCGAAATAAGTTGCATATAAAAGAAACATCCTATCGAAGGTAGTCAGTCACACGTCACCTGATAATCTGAGAAAGAATCTGATAACAATGGTTAAATAGGCTGATAAGCCTTTTCTTAGTTAGAAGTTTCTTATCAATGATTAAAACAATTTTCTAAGAATTCCTCTTAGAAACTTTTATTAGAAAGATAGAGATCCGATACAAAGCTACAAGCTTTTGAGAATCTTGTTCTCTCAAATCCCAAACATTCGAGAGGTTTGGTCTCTCCACAAGAGTTTAACTCAATAATTTTCTCTACACCCTTAAATCTAACTTCTAGTCCTATTTATACATTTCAGATATGATCGATAAATAATACATGGGTGAAAGGACATAAAACGACACATAAGCACCTAAAATTAACCGGTTTACGACTCACTTGTTCTTCCTTCTAAACTAAGTAAACCTAACCTGGGGCTTATCATTGCCCTCCCTCAAAACCGTCACCTTGTCCTGAAGGTGGAATGCTGGAAATTGTTGTTAGATGATAGAGAAATCCTCCCATGTAGCTTCAAAGTTCTGTAGTGACTTCCATTTTATCAAGACTTCTATTTCGCCCGCTGGTGCATTTTGTTTTGGTCGTTGCTATAGCACATCTTCCGGTTTCACCCTTAATTCTAACTTTGCTGTAAGCTGCGGTGGCATGGTTGATGATGAATTGATATCTCCTAAGGCTCGGTGGAGTTGTGATACATGGAAGACAAGGTGAATGCTAGTCATAGCTGACAGGTCCAGCTTGTATGCTACGCTCCCAATTCTCTGTGTAATCTGATATGGCCCATAATATCTTGCTGACAGTTTTTTGTTACTTCTCTTTACTAATGATTTCTATCTATAAGGCCTGGTTTTGTTGAATACTCTATCACCAACCTCGAACGCTTCTATCCCCATTTAGAATCCACCCGTTGCTTCATTCTCTGCTAAGCCCGCAGTAAGTGTATACTAAGATCATCAAGGAGATCATCTCAGATTTCTAAAATCTCCTCCACCAAAGATACAGTTGCTGTCCCCTTCTTATACTGAAATATTTGGCTAGCGGATATCTCCCGTATAACACCTTGAATGGTGTATTTTTTTTAGCAAAGTATGGTTGGAGGCATTGTATCAATACTCAGCCTAAGCTAGCCATTTAGACCATTTCTTCGGTTTGCTCATATTTAAAACAACAAAGATAGATCTCCAAACACCTATTAAGAACCTCGAATTTGTTGGAATCAGCGGCGTTGCGCGGGGAGGCGTGGTGGTTTTAAAAAAATCTTTCAAAATTTTATCGATTGAAAATAAAAATAATTGCAACGCCACAGTTCAAAAAAAACTTTTAAACATTTTAATGAAAAAACACTTTTTCTCATTGAATCCATTATACCTCTTGTAGTCTTATCAAACGTATTTGCAAACAACAAACTTGTAATTCCATGAAAAATAGACTGCGAGATCCACACCAAGATTTTCCAAACTAATTCTCAAACACACTAGGGCGTGTGTGAGCACATAGAATAAATCAAAGATACTTTTCTGTCTCTAGATGTACTCAATGTTGGGGGTTATACCCTCAAAACATGTGTATTAACATTTTAATATGAAATTTAGTGGAATTATATTTTTTTTTATAATTGTTCTATTAAGTTATTGTCGAATAATTTATATAAATATATGAAGAGTCCATATTCATTAATGAGACTATGATCTTGTATTATATGTCACGATTAAGATCATAGATAATGAATAAAAATGTCAGCATATATTAAAGTATGAAATCTTTAATGAATAGTTGCTAGTACGGTTCACTAAACATTATAAATGCATGTGATCGTGCTTGCCCTCTTGTGACTCCTCAGTTCTTTAGAATTAGTTACCGCCCTACTATTTTCACAGTACAAGATTATTGCCTTGTCCATATCTGAAACTACTTTCAGGTCAATATAGAACTTTCTAAGCCATATCACTTCTTTTGCAGCTTCACAAGCCGCTCTATATTCAACTTCCATAGTGGAGTGTGCATTACTTGATTGCTTAATACTTCTCCAAACTACAACTCCTCCACCTAGGGTGAATACTGATCCAGACGTCAACTTTTGACTGTCCCTATCTAATTAAAAATCAGAATCAGTATATCCAGTGGGGTTCAGGTCTCCACTTGAATAAACAAGCATATAATTTCTCATTCTCTGAAAAAACTTGAGATTGTGCTTTACTGCAATCTAATGTTCTAAACCAGAATTTGATTAATAATAACTGACAATTCTTACTATATAATAGAAGTCTAGTCTCATACACAATATTGCATATATGAGACTACCAACAACTGAAACATAAGGAATCTTTCTCATATTCTCTTTCTCCTGAGGTGTCTTAGGACACTGCTCATTGAAAAAGATAATTCCATGTATGGTCAGTAGTTTACATTTCTTAAAAATTTTCATAGAGAATCACTGGAGCACCTTATCAATATAAGATGCCCGAGAAAGTGTCAAGAGCTTGTTCTTTCTATCCCTTAGAATTTAGATACCTAGAACATAGCTCGCCTCTTTCAAATCTTTCGTTTGAAATTTCTCAGCCAACCATATCATTTCTAATGATTAGAATATCATCTACATAAAGAACTAAGAAAACCATTATCTTATCTTTGATGTATTTTTAAACACAAGCTTCGTCAACATTTTACTCGAAGCCATAAGATTTAATAATTTCATCAAATGTAGGATTCCAAGATCTTGATACTTGCTTTAATCCATAAATAGATTTAAGCAACTTGTATACTTTATGATCTTTCCCCTTTTTCACGAACCCTTCTGATTGCATCATATATATGCTTTCTTTAAGAGAGCCATTCAAAAAGCTGTCTTGACATCCATTTGCCATATTTCATAGTCTAAACTAGTGGCTATGGATAAAAAGATACGAATGGATTTTAGCATGATAACTGGAGAGAATGCCTCTTCATAATCGACTCATTCCTTTTGTGTATAGCCTTTGGCTATCAGTCGTGCCTTGAAAGTCTCTGCTTTTCCATCTGCACATCTTTTCTTCTTGAAAATCCATTTACATCCAATGGGTCTGACATCTTCAAGTGGATCTACAAGTTCCCAGAAAGAATTAGAATACGCTGATTTCATTTCTTGGTTAATGGCATCTTGCCATTTCTCTTTTTCAGGATCTTCCATCAACTCTTTAAATGTTAATGGGTCATCCTTATCAGTGTCATACACTAGGACATGTCCCTCTAGTTCATAGCGTATAAGTTGTCTGACAACCTTTCCACTATGGCGTTACTCGGGGGTTTCCTGAACATGAATAATGGTTTCTATGGTTTTTCATTTATCAGTGAATGATGAAGGTGGTCTGATCTCATCAGATGCTGATTTTTCGAGAACTACTTTGCTCCAAAATTTGTAATTTTCTATATAGTCGTGTTAAAAAAAGTGGCATTTGTTGTATTATAAATTTGAGCTCAATAACCATTCAATAATAGAATTAACACTTAACATAACCAATATACGATCCATTAAAATAAATGGATTCCAAATCTTGTAAGATCATGTTTCCAGCCATCCATATCACTGAACCTTCAAAATAAAAGTCACTAGTCTATTTTACAAACAAATCTTAACGAGTGAATCAAAAGACCTAGTAGACATGCATATGAGTTCATGACTACTCAAGATTCAGATTGATCTACATATGTCATCAATTTTGATGTGTATTAAATTTTTATGATAAATGGTCAATTAATAAAGATATTAATCCACATCAGTCCTGTCATATATAATCTAATTATTTAAAATACATTCACTATCATGTCTATCCACACTAGTGATCCGTATCTAAATCACATGCATTCATAATGCTTAGTGAACCGTACTAGCAACCATTTCATTAAATATTCTATATTTTAATATGTTAGAGACTATTTTATTCATTATTTATGATCTTAATCCTCTCATACTTATACCAGATCATAGTCTCATTAATAAATATGAAATTTTCACATATTTATATATATAAATTATTCAACAATAATTTAAAGATCAATTATAAGAAAAATTTAATTTCATATTAAAATTATCCAAACACATGCTTTAGGGGCACTTTGCCCAACAGAATTGGCAATCCGTTTGTGGATGGTATGTTGTGCTTCGCTTGAGTATTGTCCCTTGGAGTTTAATTAATTCCTTCCAAAATTACCGTAAAGAAATCCGGTCTTTATCTATTATAACAAATTGAGGAATGTCTTGTAGCTTGATAATCGATTACTGTAAATGCAATAAATGGATGCTTCAGCCGCAAGAAATGAGCATAGTTGCTCATTCTGTCCACCACCACTAATATAGTATCACAACCATCAGAATTCGGTAATCCTTTGATGAAGTCCATGGTAACCTCATCCTAAACTTGTGCTGGCAAGTGAATTGGCTGCAGAAGACTTGCTGGGGAGGCTGACATATGCTTATTTTGCTGGCATATTATGTTAGAATTGTGTCCATAAAGTAGGGTGTAGTAACTATTTATGAGTATTTAGTCATTTCTCAGATAATTTATATTATTGAATTTAATGAATGGATGGAAAGTTTCTCAATTAATTAAAGTGTGTTTATAATTTACTCAACTCGTGGAACTATTGTCAATGTAAGAAGAGTAAAGACCGAAGGGTCTTCTAAACAAACTCTTCTGAAATAGTTCAGAATGTTATTCGCAGTTTTAGGATCGACTGGGCAATCGAGTCTGATTATAACTATTAGGTTGAACCAAAGGATGCCAGTCATGGGGCATGGGAGTGGAGACTCTAACGGTTGTCCTAGATATATTGTGACACATGTTGACTAGAGCAATAACCAATTTGCTTAGAGTAGAGTCGTTTATCTAACACTTAAATCTAATTGTCACACCTTAAGAGTATTTTCATAATTACCTTAATCCTGAGGTGAATATAAAACTTGACCTAGTTAGTTACGATCTTTGATACGCCAAATGAGTGAGTTTGAATTGCCGAACAATACCTGTTGAGATCATGATTAAGTTATGTTGGAGTTGCGTGATTCACAAATATAGAAATTCGTGGTTAGATTGTAATATGCAACAATATCACCTTATACTTTATTGATGGAGAATTGTAATATGCAACAATAAATCATTGAATAAGACATGAGGAATTATACGAGATAATTCACTATTATGTTTTTCTTATTCACAGTCAATCAATGAGTTAAGGAAATAATAACAAGAGGAGTAGAATAGTAATTTTACATCCCGCTCTTGTTGTTGATGTTTACGAAGGGTAATATGTTAAAATATTCTATGGACCATGAAATAGAAGTGTTTATTTGCACCAATAGACTATGTGGCGCACATGAATTGAGAGCTGATTCAGCATCAGACCTATAGTTGAGTCGTACGATGTTAGGATTAAATAGATCGAGAATTTATGGAGATACATTTACCGAGTATTTGAGTCTTATAACTTGATTCATGTGGGTCCATTCAGTGTCAAGAGTAGCTCATAAGGACATGAATGAAAAACAACACCAGTTAGACCAAAAACGTGTTTTGGACCATAGTATATTTCCCGAACCCATATGTGATGAGTGTTGTCACTTAATTAGGGACAACCAAGTAGTTAATGTTCAAATTAATTAATTGATTATTTTGTAATTAATGTTCAAATTAATTAATCGACTATTTTCTAATTATTGAATAATTAGTAAATAAAAAAATAATTAATTAATTTATGAAGATCAATTTAATTTATCAATTTAGATTAATGAATTTGGATACAATATTGACTCTATGGATATATGAAATTTTCGGCAATAGTGAAGATTGAGGGGTTAATTTTTGGTAATTTAACATATAGGGGTATATGTGTAAGTTCTATAATTATTATATATGAGATGGCAATAAGGTTGCATTTCTAACCCTTTCACAATGTGTGATTACACAAGGTTGCATCCCTAACCCTCCACTGCTTGCCACCGAAATCTGTAGAGGAGAAGGAAAAAATTGATTTTTCTTCTCCACTTGTTTTGAGGGCCCACACTCAATTCTTGATTATCCAATTGAGATATACTTCTTAATTCTACGAGTGGTTATTGGTGTGAACACTGATTTGAGTTCTACGAAGAACGAAGAACGCGAGACGACTAATAAGATTTCACCAAATTAGAATTTCTCTGATACAAGAAATGTATAAAATTATTTCTACCTCTTTTGAATACGTTTAACTTTGTATGCATATTCAGATGTATGGTTTTAATATTTAATATAATTAAATTGGTTGATGTAAAATTTTTTAATATTCCGTTCGCGAACCGTTCGTGGTTCAATGATTTTTTCTCAAATTTTAAATCCCGATCCAACATAATGTACACTCTCAGGCGTGCTTTTGAACATCTTGTTTTATTCCTTCACAAAATAGTTCGGCAACCACTCTTTTGTAAGTTTTTAACTCTCCTGAATGTTCTCATATAAGAGTGTTGTGGAAATCTACCAAAATTTTATGGGGCACCTTTATAGTCTTAGAAATCACTAACTCGTTCTTATAGTACAAAATATCATCCTGGACTGTAAAATTGTAATGCTGCTTCCTGTCGGTTTGCAAATCCTCTTTGAGTGGATAATGATATGGTCATACTCTAATAAGGGTTGTCCCAGGTTGTAGGGTGATGGAATCCTCAAGAGTGCGTGGTGGTTCTAATCCCTTCACTTGAGAGAACACTTCTAGGCGTTTGGAAAGAATGCCTTGCAAGAATTAGGAATCCACTCCTTAATCATCTTCCATCACCAAGTGATTGAGCTCAACTATGTCCCCATTCTTTTCAGCTTGTATAGTCTTCATCATTGTTTTAAGTGAAACCAATGTTCTACCAAGAGAATGATCAGTTTGTAGAACTATCCGCTGATTTTCAACTTGGGAACTCCACGGTCTACATCTTCCAATCTGTATAGGTCATTCTCAAAGTAGCCAACCATTTGTAGCCCAAAAATCACATTCGAGCTGCCTAACTTTAATGACAAGATATCATCCTAAATTTCTAGACCCTGAAAATGTTCATTCACCTTTTCGGAAACACCTTCATTCTTGACGGAATCGTCATTTCCCGTAGCCACTCCACACTCTTCAATTTTGGTGACTAAAATTTTTAATTTTGACACAATTTTCTTGGAGACGAAATTGTGTCCGGATCAATTAAAATAAGAGTTAATTTATACACCCTTTCAATTTTTGATCATTTTTTAAAGAGACTCTTTCAATCATAATTTTTTCTTCGTAAACCCTTCAAATTTCATGATCCATAAATAATACACTCTTAAATTTTCTATCTTCCGTTAAATTGGTCACGTGTCTTGGACGCACGTGACCTATATTTATCATCATTTGGACATTTTTGCCTTTCTTGACACGTGGACAAAAAAACAGATTAAAATGGCTTCTTCTTCATCGTAGATGGTTTGAAGAACAAATCACAGAAGGCTCTTCTTCACGTCGCGGGTCGCTGGCTCTTCTTCACGTCGCGGGGTTCTCGTAGAGAGGAAAATCGCCCTGCTGCTCTGTCTCTGATGGAAGCGAGCAAGATCTCGCCAGCGATAGAAACAAACCTGCGTCGGGCTTTGGTTTTCTATGTTTTGAGTCATCACTCCGGGGATAGAGGATGAGCGATTAAGAGATTTTTCTTTGGAAATTCTTTTCTTCTTCAGTTCTGTCAGAAAAAACCCATAAACTTTAACAAAAATTAGATGAAAAATCACCCCTAATGAAAATTGAAGCTGAGATTATGACAACCAAGTCTGGAAATGAGAGAAATATGGGGAAAAAAGTAACAGACCCAGGAAAAAAACCAGGGAAAGGGAAAAATCAATATGAGAGAGAGAGAGAGAGAGAGAGAGAGAGAGAGAGAGAGAGAGAGACCAAACTTAGACAATTTCTGTGAGTAGTACAAAAGGGGAAGTGTCAGAGAGGGATAAATTCAAGAAACGATGAAGAGATTCTTCTTCTGCTGCTGCAGCAACATAATTTGGAAGGGAAGCAGAAGCAATGTGGAAATGGAAAAGAAATTATTAACAAAAGAAATCAGAGATTCTCTCATTGTAGATGATTAGAAACTTTATGAGAAGAGACAAAACTGGAAATGCAAATTGGGAAAACGGTCCACCAGATGGTGAAAAATAGGGAGGGGAGTTTCGGTTTCACAACATACAATTGCAACGTTACTCTTTCTTTCAGCCTTCATCCCTTACTCAGGCTCTGTCTTTTTGCAAGTTGCAGCTCCCAAACCACCATCTGGAACTCAAATTTCTATCTCTGTTTCTCTCCTCCTTTCCCCACACAAATTAAACAATTGCGAGTTGACATGAAATAATAAAAGAAATTACTAAATTATCGGATTGATCAGTGGTAAGTGTGGTGCGTTTTTCTTTAGAATTAGTGTTCAGGGACTAATTCTCCCTCTGCGATTTCCCCCTGCAAGAACCCCTTCCCCCTCTCTGATTTTCTTGTGTTCTCCTTGCACGATTTGAGTTTGGGTTATCATTTGGGTTTCATGACAAGACGATGCGTTTTGTGTCTGTTTTTTTTGCTTTCCAGTACAAGTGTAAGGAGTGCATAAATGTCCATTTTAAAGATGAAAAATTTAACAGATGTGATCTTAATGATGGATCATGAAAGTTGAAGGGTTTATGAGAAGATGTTAAGGTTGATGGAGTCTTCTTAACAAAATGGCTAAAGTTGAAGGGTGTATATGAAATTAACGCTTAAAATAATTACTCCATAAGATCCAACCTGCCCCTTCAATTTTATTGTCTTGGCACTTGAGAAACTAGCTACTTGGTTCAAAGAGACCTATACTTTGTCACTGGCCTCCGTAGAGACTAGCTTGGCCAAGGTGCCACCTTGCTGTTCATCCGATGCATGCTCCTCTTCATCCTCTTTATGGAGCAACAATTCATTAATTTCTTTTTGTTTACATCTGTGACTGAGAGCCCACTTTTTCATCACAGCGGAAACAAAGGCCCTTCTTTCTTTTATATTCGATCTGAGCATCCATTATTCTCTTGACTTCGCCATTATGTTTTGAGACTATGGTTCTCCCACTGGAACTGCCTATAATCGCACCAACAAATTGCATCATGGTCTAGTTGTAAGTATTGTTTCTTTGCGTAAGATATCCTACCAGACATTTGAGTTGAGGAGCTGCCTTTAATCTCTCCTCAATAGTTTGCGCTATCTTCATTGCCTCACCTACATTTCTTGGTCACTGGACCCTTAACTCAGTCTTGATTTCTAAGAGTAATCCATTATTAAAAGTACATAACTGTACTTCACTCAAAATATTGTCCAATGGGGTCAATATTCGGATAAAATTTTTCTTGTATACCAGCACGGTTCCCTCCTATGTAATGGCTAAGAACTGATCATACAATGAGCCTTTTGTGTGTCTCAGAAGTGCCTCAACGCCATTCATTTCATTTCCTTCCACCTCAAGATGGCTTACCTTTTGTTCTCATACTGGTACCAAAGAAGAGCATCTCTCGAAAAAAAGATGACTGTAACTTCTACATTTTCCTCATCACTACAGCGGTTGAAGCCAAAATACCGCTCTGCTTGGAGGATCCACCCGTCCGCGTTAATGCCATCAAAAGTTTGCATTTTCAGTTTCTTGAGACGTGATTCTTGGCAGTATGAAAATCCACCAGACTGCTTTTTGATAGAAACTTCACCCGCGTTCTAGCTCTTCAAAGTATCTCGCATGGCTGCCGGAATGACCACTAGTTATTTTCCTCATAAGACGATGACTCCCTTGCACTTTCTTGATTTTCTTTCTGTCCCATCTTGTTTTCGTGGGGTTCAAGGAAAAGTTACAGTTGTTGCTGAAGTTACTGCTACAATTGTTGTTGTAGCCGTCCCAAGTCTTGGAAGAATTCTTTCATCGAGGTCATATCTTCTTTCAACATCTCAACCTCATCTTGCATCGTACCAGGGTGCTCATCCCCCTTTTCTATGAACTACCGAGTCTTCTTAGGTCCCATATCCACATCTCACCACACCAAATGATAAGACTTTTTTTAGTTAGAAGTTTCTTATCAATAACCAAAATAATTTCCGAAGCATTTCTCTTAGAACTTTTATTAGAAAGATAGAAATCAAATACAAAGGTACAAGCTTTTGAGATGCTTATTCTCTTATATCCCAAACTTTCGAGAGGTTTGGTCTCTCCACAGTAGCCTAGCTTAATAATTTTCTCCACACACTCAAATCTGACTTCTAGACCTATTTATACATTTAGGATATTATAGATAAATAATACATGGGTGAGAAGGACATAATAGGACACATAAGGACCTAAAATTATCCGGTTTACCACTCACATATTCTTCCTTATAAAATAAGTAAACCTAACATGGGGCTTATCATAGGCTAAAAGCGGTATTGAGGCGTTTAGCTTTATTGAGATGAAACGTAAACCTTGAGTCGTAACGAGGTGTAAACCTAATAAAACAATAAATGACTAAAATGAGAAACATATAAAATTAATTCAATAATAGTCTAAGAAGAAAATGCGGCAAATAAAAAAAATGATGAAACAAGGAGGGGTGTAAGCAATTTAGTTTGGCTTCGTTTGCTGTAAGCAGTTAAATTCGATTATCAAATTAAGACTGAAATGCAAACTGTATCACTACGATTTTTTTTTTGTATTTTGTTACTCTTATAGTTTGAAAATCTTCAAAACATACCCTCCTATGACAATTTTTGTCAAAATTAACGGAAATCTAACTCCGTTTTTAACACTTCTTCCCATGCAAGGGATAGAAGAACTCCATTTTTTCCTCTATTTTTCCTCCATCCCTCAATTTTTAGACATTATTTTTTCCTATATAAACAACTCTCTTCATTCCCTCATTTTGTAGACCTCCATTCTCACTTCCATTCTCCTGTTCGCACCACCAGACAAACTGTGTGCAGCAGCCCCAATCTCGATGTCACACAATGAACATAAAATCAACATAAAAAACAAAGAGAATGTCGTACCCACAGAAAAGCCTCAACAATTTGTGAGAAACTTTGGATTTTCTATCCTTCAATATAAAACCCTAGCTTTTCCCATTTCTCCCCTCTTGATTCTCAAAGCCACACGCTCTCTCCAAACCCCTGTAAAAGGATTAAGTAGAAGGTAGGAGAAAATAAAATAGTAAAAGGCTGACACAATTTTTAAAATTATCAGTCACTAACTTTCGTTAACGAAAAGTAATCACAAACTAGAGAGAGATATAAAATTTATATCTCTCAAACTAGAGAGAGATAAAAAATCACAAAAAAATATAGGACTATAATTTGTACTTAAGCAAATTATAGGGATACATTTTATATTTTTGCCTTAAATAAACGAAGAAATAAAAATGATGGAGAATGATCTCTAATCAAATATTAGAAGAATAAAAATGAATGTTGTTCTGTTGGTGAATTTAGGCTTTAGATTATCAAATAATTTGTCTTTAAATATTCACAGTAGATATCATATATTAGCATGCAGATGGAATTCACTCTAGTTTTACATTTGAAATGTACAGAAGCTGCTACACTTAGCATTATGCATGAGGTAACACTGTCCATCACTGCCATATTCTCTGATGAGTTGAACTCTAAAAACTAAATTCAGGAGTTTAAAATTTAAGAAGCACCAGAAATGTATGGAATTTATTTAGAGATTATATTGTTGGTACGCTGTATGTGGAATGGTACATCATTAATTATCACTAATGAAATACCTACATCTTTTCCAAACTATATATTATTTCTTTTAAGAAGAAATAAGTTAAATATTACAACAACATTTTTTAATCCCCGTGCCAATGTCGATGCAACTGCCCGTACGTATCCTTGTCCTAGTACATTCGGCATTACATTTAGCATCACCACATGCATTGTTTAATGCAGTATTTCCATTGTTGTTCAGGCTCATAGTCTGCAGGGTAGAAAATATATAATTATTTAGTTAACAAATAAGTTTAAAAAATCTCTATTATAATAATTTAATTTCTTATTTCAACTATTTATATATAAGGAGAGCAAGGGAAAAATATTTACTTGGATAAGCAGAAGATGTTACAGCTATTGCTATGATCATAGCGAATATTACAATGAACAACTTCTTAGCATCCATTCCTTTCTTCCCTGCCTCAAAATCTTTAGGGCCATTTGGTTCAAGCTAAATTAAACCAACTTCTTAGCGTTCCTTCTTTGATTATGATTTTCTATATGTAAAATGGGAATTTTATACAAATTCCCTGACCAATTATAGTAAAATAAAATTGGCAAAATTTAATTAACATACCATTTATATCTTGATTTACAATACCATATATGCCTACGTACTTCAAAAAACATAAGATTTTATAACTAGTGACTGTAGTTAGTTAATTTGGGGACGGTAATGATACAAAATTATATTCAATAAATATAATACGGATATTAAGTGGTCAAACATTCTCTAAAAATTCGGTCAATAATCACAATATGCAATAATTCTTATGCGGTTATTAAACGTATATAATATATTTCTATTTGAAAAGTTTGGTGTCAAAAATATGGATTACAAACATATGATAGTTAGAGAAATATATAACTTTTATAGGATAAAAGACAACCATTCATTAAAATCATTATAATTTTACTAATTAGATATTCAATCTTCAAATAATTGATTATCAAAGTTAAAAAAATAAGTAGAGTTAATAAATACATTTTACTCAATTAAAAAAATATATGAATAAATAAGTATTAATATATTATTTGATATATAATATATATTTCTAAAATAATAAAAGTTTGATTTATCACTGACTTTGATTTTTTTATTTATTATTATATCTAATAAAATTTTTATCATTAAGAACAATTTATAAACTAAAGTACTTAGTAAAAGAAAAAAGTAAAATACTTTGTAAGGAAAAAATAAAATACATGATAAAAGAAAAAAAGTAAATTAATAATAATAAAAAGAAAAGTAAAACAAATATATTTGGATGGACCTGTTTGAATCTGGGGCTGAACTTTCCCACCCACCAAGCATAACTAGTGGATTTTACCTTATAACAGTAATAAAGACACATGTCATATTTAGAGAAAATTATATAAATAATTATTTAGGTCTGTGTAGCTAAATAACATTACAATAAATTAGCATAAATACTCCGTAGGACATACATGCTTCATAAAATGTGGTGTCATTTATAATATTGTCGTCATAAAATTACAGGGACACTTGAGATTTTTTAGGCGTAAAGAGTGCGCAAAATTTATTATTTGTTTAAGTAAGCCTCATATAGAGAGCGCCAGTTGCCCTCCACGAGGTGCACTGTGCATAGTGCACAGTGTCCTTATTTTTATAAATTTTTAAATTTTTTTAAAGACATTAATTTTTTAATTATGTGACACCCTATACGAAGTAACATTAAATTTGCTTTATTGAGGGCGGCTGACGCCCTCTTCAAAGTAGTTTAGTTACTTTTAAGTTATTTTTTAAAAATAATTATTAATTATTGATAATTATAATTCATTCTTGATTATTTTTGTTGGATTATATATGTTACGACTTTCATAATTTATTTAATCAATGTTCATAATATATATACATATATTCAATAATTTAATTTTATAATATCCATTATATATATAGGCCGTCCATAATTATTTATATAATGTCCATAACTTGCAAACCTGTCAATAATTTATACATAACGTCCATAATTTATGTACTCCATAAAGATTACAACGTAGAGACATCCCTTACCGGCAAAAAACATAGGATTAAAGGAACATATGAGAGAGGGAGGGCAAGGGGGAGAATGAGTTCGCATAAACTTAAATTGCAAACGGAAGTAATATTTAGTTATTTCACAAACTCCATCTTTTACAATTGTAAATATATAATTTAGTGAAAAATAAACAAAAGCAAAAGCATTTTGACCTTGTTCCTCAAGACCCATCCCCCTTTCTCTCCTTTCTCTCTCTACCGCAATTCAATAGAAGTAAAAACCAAATCTAAAAATTTCATATGACTCAGATTATCTGTTCCCACCTCCATGTCCTTCCTTTATTGACTAATCTATTTTTGTTTCAATGCCTCCATTCCTTTACTAACCCTAATCTCAAATTGCAAATGCAAGGAAAAACCAAAAAAAATGTTAAAAATCAGATACAAAAACCATGCCTCTAGAATGGAATCACAAAGCAATATACTGACATCGTCCTAGGAAGTTTTTCGCGAGCTGACAATGTCCTCGTTGTTGTCGATGTCTCCGTTGGCTTTATAGGGTCGAGATAAAGAGAGAAGAAGAAGATGATGGAGGGAGGACAACTGATAGTGAACAATCGTTGCAGGCCAACGAATGGCAGTTCAGCCGCGACGAGAGAGAGAGAGAAACAGAGAGCATAGAAAGAGGGGGAAAGAGAGTCTGGGAGAGACGGTGTGAGTGAGATAAAGTGACAAAGGGAAAAGGAGCGTGAGATAGAGAGTAAGTGAACAGTTAAGGTAAAAAAATCATTGAAATTAAGTAATAAAAGCCATCTCATTTAATCAGCTGAAATCGATCATGTTATTTATTTAAAATGGGTTATAAAAAAGTAATGATTTCTCTAATTTTTCCTTATATTTATATAGGATACCAAATTTTCTATGCTGTTTTATACGGCTCCCATATTATATGCATACTAGTCGATACTATTTAGGAGGAGTAAAAAATATGTGATTTTTCCCGGATTTTTGAGAAAAATCAGAAAATGCTAGTGACATTAGAAATCATAGCGTTATGTTGTCAGCTTTCATATCCTAAGTAGTCGTTTGGTATAAGATTACGGGTAAATGATTTTTGAAATAAGATTGTTAGAATATGATTGTGAGAAAATACATGCGGGAAAGTTAATAATACTTTATTTATTAACACTTAAGAATATTCTGATTTAATGATAAAATTACTTTATTTATTTATTTTGATGGAATAAGTAAGTGAATGTTATAAATATGTGCTTAAACAAATACATGTTTTAAATGAAAGCCAATGATTTTAATATTTAATTAAAAAATATGACTTTAATTTTTTATTATACGAGAGAGAAAGCTTACCATGTACGTCGGGAGAACATACTCCTCAATTTAGAGGGGTATGTAGATACCCTTCATTAAAAATATCTTGACATTACCGGAATATTATAGCCTTGAAAAAAATAAGTCTTAAATGGAACAAACTTTCCTTGCATAGATGCAAATGGTGATTATGTTAATATAATTCTAATAATTTTTTTATTTATTAATGCTATATATGCTACATACTAAAATAAATAATCTATAATTAGGTACTGAAAGAATTATCAGTAATGATGGTTAATGATTTTGTTTTTTGCCTATAGTTTAAAAGTTAGGGTTGATTTATCGGAGATTAAAGAATAAACCAAGCCTAGCCAAAATTAGAATTTAAACTACAGAGAAAAAAATAATGATTAAGATTGGTTTTGACGTTTGATCGTTGGTTTTCTCAACAACTCTATCGTACATATAATAATATACATAATCTTAAATGTTCCCAAAAATCCCCCACTTGTTTTCTTTTTCACTTATGTTAAGAAATTATGCATTCTAGACCGATATGGCTTCGCACTGGACGTGACATAGGCCACTTATACAATTTAGAGTTTTATTTCTTTTTGTGGTTAAAGACAAACCGGTTTAGAGTTTATCTCTTGTCTAAAAGATAAGGTTTTAAGTTCAAAATGATGATTAAGATTGGTTGTGATGGTTGATGCTCGTTTTTTTTTATCAAAGTTACATTATAAATTTTAAGAAAAATGTAAAAATGTGACTCGAACCCATGACCTCTAACATATGCGTGTGAGAGTTTAACCAATTGCGTCAACCCACCTTATTGATGGTTGTTCCTATATTATACGAGTTTCCTGTAGCATTTGAAATGAGTTTGATATATTTTATTGAAGGCTTTAGTTTCAGTGATGGATTTCAAACCGTATCGGGTCATGAACGGAGAGTCGTCTAGTAATTGAAAAAGCCTTGGGAACATGGAGGTCGCGCAGAGGAAAGGATGAGCATCCTTAGCGGCCTAGACGATAACAACCGCTGACAAACGCACCTCCTTGGGGTTGCCAAAGAGAAGGAGAGGGAGAGAGAGCCCTTAAATGTGTGTATGAAATGTCTATGTATCTCCCCCAACAAGAGTGTTGAGCCTCTTTATATAGAAAGTGAGAGGTAAACCCTAATTTTATGATGGTCGATCAATGATTGCCAAGTGTATGTAAGGTCAACATATAGAACGCTGCCACATGTCTCTAGGTGTATCCTCAATTGAGAGTACAACGTATCTAAAACCTACTGAGGAGGTCATGGCGGTGGACCGACACAACGAATCTCATCCTAAACCTACCAAGTCGTATACCCCCCCCNCCCCCCCCCCCCAATTCACTCCCAAGATAGTAAGGATCCGTCCAAGTCTTGTCACTTGACTTAACAGTTGTAGGTAAATAATTACAAGGGTCCGATCAGGGTGGGTGGACCCATTGGGTATGTCCAAGATGAAAAATTCATGTATAAGCATTAGCCCCCTATGCAAGTTCAAATGTGTAGCATTTGAACTTGTACATAGTCTTGGTGTGTGTTGTGATCTTACTTGATGAGCCACTGAATTGTGAGATGTTCAACTGTGATGGCGAATGTTTATTCACTAAATCAATCATGTAAGGTTATCTTTGTTGTTGTAGCCCGCAGTTGGATGTATTGATGAACTGATTGCTTTCATTTAGCCTCCATTAAAAGTTACAAGATGTAGTTGGTTGGGTAAGTCTCTTTCAGTAAAGAATCTGATTGTGTCGGCATTCATGAAATGATGACTAACTGAAACAATGTACACACACACACACACACACTAATAATGCACAACCCTAAGTTTCAATGTAAGCATGAGTGAGTATACATGGTAGTATATGTAGCATATGCATGTTCATAATGTGTGTCCAAATACCAAAGTATCATGATAAGTGAGTAGAGTCATGCAACATTTTCTACTCACATTATTCTCGTGTATGACAGATACAACTCAATGATATATTTCCTAATCATTTTAAGAGATAATTCATTAAAATCATGAGCAAACATATCATTGCTTTCTAATATTGAGATAACTTACCAGGGCGAAGTTCATCAAGAAATGGCCCAATGGCAAATGCACATGCGGGAGTACTATTCACAAACGATTGGACTTGCGAAAGTGCACACACGTAGGAACCTGCATGATACTGCCTAAGAAGGAGCACACACACAAAAAATATAATCAAGTTACCTAAGGAGCTGCGTGCATATTGGACTATCCGTAATGGTCATGCTTAAAGGGTTATATACCCATATCTACTTCAAATTTTATCATGCACCAGTTCATACTTTGGATTTTTGTTAGACATGCTCATTCTTTCCTACTTCGAACCGTTATCATGCCTCATTATTATGCATCCCTACTTCACACATACGTCACACTTATATGACTTTTAACATGAGCATATTCATGATAAATCTCTAAATTAGATTTAATCTACATGACAACGGTTCTATTCTGTGCTAACGTGCGAAGTAAGCAGTTAAAACAACTTGTGTATTTCAAACACGTTATGGCGAAAAGTTCCAACAGGCTTAAACCTACATCACACTTGAAGAAGAAAAGAAAAGTTCGTTGAAGCTAGCAGAACGAGGGAATGAGGTATCTCGAACATGAGACTAGTATTCTAGAACCGATAGGAAGAGAACGTAGCGAATAGAAAAAGATAATGAATGAGGAGACAAGAAGCGTGATAGGATTGAGAGCTGAATGAGACATGCAGACGATGTCCATCCCATAGATAAAGTCTATACACAATTCACAGTGTCAATAAATCGGGTTCTCGACATGATCAAGGATAAGCCTAAGTTGAAAAGGCCAACCTCGCTCACAAAGAAACCGTATAATAAAGACAAAGACAAGTGTTGCTCTTACCATAGGAGCAACGAGCATTACATAAAAGATTGCCATCAACTTAAAGATTATATTGAAGGATTGGTCAAGGATAGATACCTTCATCAGTTTGTGCAAAAAGAAAAGTCGAAATGGGAAAATGGAGGGAAATGAGATAACGGGAAACAACCTCTTCGTATTGTCATACGATTATCACGTTGACTAAACAAGAAGGAACCACCAAGAAGGAGAGGAAAGTATACTGTAAGAAGCCCTTGTTAGAGGAAAGCTGGGAGAAAGAAAGTTCTTCGACTGAAAACGTGAATCTCTCGTTGATATTCGCTGACTTGGATTTGGAACATGAGGAGCGTCACAATGACGCCTTGATCATTTCGATACAAGTTGGCAATTGCTTATTGAGGAGAGATATTAATTGATGATGGGAGTGTTGTTTACATTTTACACCGCTCTAGACTTGAGAAGATGTCCATGGAGGATTAGCAGCTACATGGATGATCTCAACCACTGATAGGTTTCAACGGGCCGTCAGCTACTTTAAAGGAATTATTGTTGTCCCTGTAAACGCAGAACCCTTCAATTGTCTTAGGAAATTTGTGGCATTAGACATTTCATCCCCGTACAACGCTATCTTAGGGAGGACCTAACTGCACAAGATGATTGTCATACCTTCTACATTTTACCAAGTGTTAAAGTATCCGTCTCCAGAAGGAATAAAAAACATAAAGGGAGATCAAGTTTTTGCCCATATTTGCACTGTAATTGCACTAGAATCTGCCAAAAGGGCAACGAAAAAGAAAGTGGAGGAGCATGTGACTACTACGGAACAATAACAATCACATGAAGGTAAGCATATGGGTTTAAGGTACGAGGCTGGAGAAGAGACTGACCCTATCTTCCTGATGTGGAAAATCAGAAGACAACCAACATCGGGGCCCACCTTGAGAAAACGGAAAAATAAAGAAGGTTTTTTATGACGGAACAAAGACATTTTTTTAACTACAACATAAGAGCTGACAGGTATTCCCAAAAAAATGATATGCCATAAATTGAATACAGATCCCACTGTCAAACCAATAAAACAACGCAAAAGGAGTTTCACTCCAGAATGAAACATGGCAATCAAAGAAGAAGTCGAGAAACTTTTGAAAGATGGCTTCATCCGCGAAGTGGACTTTTCCTGTCATCTAATAGCTTTTAGATCGCGGAGTTCAGTCCAATTTCATTCTAGGAAACAGTAAGCAGCAACGATTCTTTCCTCAAATGCCTTGGGTAAGTAAGGACTTTTGTTTTTCTTATAATCTGCAAAAGAGGAAATTCATTAGTAAGTGAAAAGGAGATAGAAAAAATGGAAGAAAGAAGTTAAAGAAAGATTGAGGAACCATAGCTTCGGCAACTTACTGAAAATTACCTATTTTCTAGGAATTATCCAGCGACCATCACCACCCCAATTCCCGCCAACCACTATGGTATCCCGCTCCTAGCCTTTGTCTACTTTCGGGATCATGGTTATCAACTGCTCTCTGTTCAAAGATACAAGGGGCGAGATAGTAGCTCTCATCTTGGCACTTAAATATGTAACAATAGCGGAGCTCATCTAACCCCAAACCTAAGTTGTACCTCGTATTCATAGCCTCGAAACCAAGGAGCACTCTATAGGAGCTTAGAGTAAATTGAGAAGGGGCAAGGCCTACAGTATGAAAAGTTCTTGGAAAAAAGTACAATAAGAGAGTTTGAGACCTAGCGTTATGTATAAAGGGCTAAGATTGATTTGATAGGGAGGACTACACGAGATTCCAGTGGCTCTACCCTCTCCCAAGGCACAAATAACGTCTAGTGGAAAAGTATCCCAATGAGAAGCTATAAACTGGCCGAACTCGACTTGGGTCATAACTAGGGTAACGGGAGGTTTGAAATGGGTTCCATTGTCTTCCATCACTCAAAAACCCACAAAGGAAAAATTTTGCAGAAAATGAGGAAGGAGATGAGAAGAACTTACCAAGAGTGAGAGTTGAAAGTGAGAAAAAAATAAAATGGAGGAAAACTTAAATAGACTGCAGACGTGAAAACAAAATGAGAAATTCTTCATCAAATTTGAAATGGACAAATGAAGGGAGGATTTGTAGGTACTCGATGGTAGGGGGTGTAACTGACAGCATGATGGGGTGAACCGTCGTTGAAACTGACAAATGAAATAGTGTAGCTGGAAAGGAGGGAAGCCATGTCCTACCAAATAAAAGATTTGAAACTCGCGCCACCCGTTCTCAATAAAAGTACTAGAAACAGGAAGATGTAGCGACTAATAGGATTGATGAAAGGTTGTGTTGTATATCTTCGAGGAATACGTTAGTGAGAACGGGAAACGAAGCGACAAACGAAAGTAGTACACCATTTCCTACTTATTTAATTAATTGTATTGTTATCTTTATACGTTATTTATGTTTATGAATTCCAACAAATGACGAAAAATGCATATGAACAATGAATTACCATCATTACACTACAACGAACAAAATTTCGTTGAGTGTAATGAGGGGCAAATGAACATGTATAAAATTTCCGTCAAGTCATGTGTACAAAGGAGAACCAGAAGAGACTGTGAAGATTGCCATCGTGGCAGAACGGGAAAATGAGATTCAAGACTATAGGCACAATCCGACGATTAAAGTTGATATAATAGTTAAAGCTAATGTACATGATTCTAGGAGAATATTCTGTAATCCTATAAATAAAGTGATAATCTCGCAAATACAGGGATATTTTCCATGAATTTATTTTGTTTTGGGAGATATTTGATTAGATTCTGTAAAAGCCCATAAATAAAGGGTGGTTGTAAACATGATCATTCAATATAAACCAAGCAAACTCTCGTTCATAGCATCGTTATTATCTTTCTCTTCTCTCTTTTCTTGTTACTTTTTTAGTGTGGGGGAAAAATCCTTTATAGCATGATGACGTAGAGCTTAATGCTGATAATCAAGTGAAAGCTGACGATCCTACACTGGGGATGAAATTTGATTCGCGTGACACCGCATACAAGTTCTATGTGAATTATGGTAGAATAACTAATTTTGATGTAAGAAAAAATCATTATAAGTGTAGATATCGTATTGTATCTGGCTCAATACTTTTAATATACACACACTTTGTTTATTCAGAAATCCTTGTAGATATACCATTTTATAAAAGGTAAGTTATTAATTAGCCTAAAAAATATAGTAGATAAATAACACTTTTTAATTAGCTAGTGTACTTTAAATAGTTTGTAGGTTGTCTAAAATATCCTTTATTATAATTTATTTACAGATTTGCATGATTTAATTAGTAAATTAAATAATAATGACATTAATTATCTCATATTTGTAAGAGTGATTATCGAAGTTATGGATGATTTTATTTTTTAATTTAATTTTAAATTTTACTATTCATATTTTTTCTCAAAATTCAGGTTCCGTCTCATTTCCATCAATTTTCAGTTTTAGTCTTTATATCTTGTGTTTAAAGTCTTTGAGAAATAATTATTTCCTTGACTTCAAGTTTTGTTGATGTAGAAGAAGAACGTACATTTTCTATCAGAGTTATTGCAGCTTTTCTTATATTGTATAGTTAAATAAACTATTTGATTCTTTTGGTTACTCTGATTATTGTTTGTTTCTCAATCTCATTCATTTATTTTATGTCCATTTATTTGATTAAATAAAAATTACAGTCATAGATTGAAATATGTTTTTGATAAACCAATATGTGATAGATCTTTTTTTAATCATAAAATTAGTTTAATCATGTAGATTTATAGATCATATATAAAATATGATTTGAAAAAAACAATATTTAACATTTTTTTAGATTTTTTTCATTTATTTAATTATCTATTAAAAATTCATCGTTCAAATATATACATTTAGGAGTAGTATAGAAGTTATTAGTGATCGCATATTTTAAAAGATTAATATCACAGTACCTCATGTATTTTGTCCCAAAATCAACTTATCCCCCTAAAATTTATCATCTTCCCTATATCGTTCAATTTTCTTCATCCATTAACTTACCTCCTTTATCTCGTCAAATGACTGTAAAATTCACACATGCCTAATTTTTTTTCTTTCAATTTTACTCATTTTTCAATCTTTTAAGCTATCAATTCCCATATTTTTTTAAATATAAAATCAGTTACAATTGTATTTTCATCTTCATTGATTTGTCAAAATCTGATAGCATTTGGGTTCAAAGTTAACATTTGAAGAAATAAATGAAACATTCACTAGACTGTGATTATTGATTGCTCGCCATAAATTTAAATTTCACGATGCGTTGTCTTGTTTTTTTTATCATAATTAAATATCCATTTTGTAGTTATGAAGTCAGGGCTCTCCTTTGTTTTAATGTTGAAACAAATCCCCCTCTTTAATAAATTCTAAAGCCATTTTCCCAGGAAATTACCAACAAGCACCAGAACAAGGCTGGAAAATGGAAACGCCAGTAATTTCAAAATTTTCGTTAGTTGAGTCTGTGAATTTAAGAAATTGGAAAATCATACCAGAGAAACTTATCCTTACTCTTTACAGACCATTTTCATCTTTATTTCACCTTTTCGTGTAGCAGGCTGAAGATCAAAATTAACCCACACAACAATTAACGCAGAACGCTCATAGACAAATGCAATTTAACTAACTAATAAACAACAATACGCCAAACTTTACAATTATAGATCCCAGGTACCTAAAAATATAAAGAAGAAACATAATCAATGGAAACTATTAAGGAAAAATGGGTATTTAGGAAACTGATCGCTCACCGACGGGAACAAAAGGGTTTCTCACGGGAACAAAATTGAGTGACCAGAAACCCACAAAGTATCAAGTGGGGTTTTCGAATTCAGCCTCATTTTCTTACAACTTCACCTTCCAAGATTTCCTTATCTCCTGGTTAATTGATTGGCTGTAGAAATTACATTTAATATATGCCTCTGCTAAGATTGAAATTTTAAAATTGCTTTCAGCTTTGATTGCAGCATTTGTCAGTTTCAAATTGACGAAATTTGTACATTATCTTTGCTGTTTAAACTTCCATAGTGTTTTTGGGAGAAACCCACAAAGTAATTGAACCTGTTTCTTGTAAAGTACTACTTTGCAGAAGGTGCCGAAAGGTTTGATCATACAAGGGGTTACAAATTCTCAACCTCTGAAGGCTGAGCGAGCGAAATGAGGCTGAATGGGAGCATTCTGCTTCGGGTTTGCAAAGTGTTTCAACAGATTAAGATTATGATCAGCCTTCCAATAGTCCAAGCTCTTCGCTAATGCCATGGCTGACCGTTAGACTGTTTTGAGCAGATATTAGGAAGATTTAGGGTTTTCATAGGAAGGAAGAAAATGAAGAAGGAAGAGAGGTTTTCTTTGCGAGCAGGGGGTAGGGGAAGGTGATTTTTAGAGAGGTAAAACGGGTATTCAATTGATCACGTGCAAGACACACTATCAATTAAATGATGTTTAGGCTGAAACTTCGAGTCAGAGGATAAGTTGATGAATGAAAAATTTGATTCTATAATAATAATTCAAATATTTGATTTGTTTATATTAAATCCCCAAAATAAATCTCATTCTTGCCTCTTTTGACTTTCAATAATTTGTTCACCCCATTATCAGATATTGTATTTCTTCATCTTTCAAATTTGGTATACATATTCCTTGCTTAAATACCTTTCTTTTTGTTTCAGAGAAAAAATTCTTTTTTTCATCAAAACCATCTCCAATAATATGTAACCATCTGCAGTAATTGTATTAAATAAATGTTAATACAATATTAGAAATAGTTATGATATTAAATAAATATTAATATATATTATTTGATGTTAATATTCTATTTATTCAACATTAAATCACCCTAAATAATTGTTAATATCATATCATTTTATTGTTAATTTAATTGTTAATGTATTTGTTAACATTTATATCATATATTGAATAAAAGTTAATGTAATACCCCCGTACTTAAAATAAAACTTATTGATTTAATTTTAGGAAGAATTATCCATTCTAACGTTAATTAAACCTTAAATATGAAAGATGCAACTTAAATTACAACATAACTTAATCAATTCCTTTTTTAAGTTTATCAATATTAAGGTCATAGTACTTAAATAATAAAATTAGCAGCGTAAATTAATCAATTAGTAACTAATATTTTTGAGCTAAAACGTCGAAATAAATAAAAAAATTAATCATAAAATATTTGTCTGAAATCTTTATTAAAAAATATTCTATTGAGTCTGGTCCGCCCACAAGGTGTCGTCGCAATTACTCGTCACCTGAAGAGTTTAAGAAAACAAGAATAAGATAAAACCCAGTATTTAAAACATTACACATACTTAGCAAACACATGCGCATCCAAATCCAGTTAAATTGTATAACAAAAGCTTTGTGTTTGACATATACTTTATACTCATTATAATCACTTTATTTCCTTTGCTTTCGTTTTACATTTTTCATTACTTTTCCTCCATGCAAAATTGTCATATTCTTTTCTTTACTTTAGATGTCTTTACATTTTCTATTTCTTTATTTTCATTAATCACAAGCTGACTTGTGTAATATTTAACCAATCAGAGTCAATGAGTCATTATTACGGAACCTGTTCAACTACCGGATCCTGGTAGTATCTTTCATTCACATTGTACTGTTGGACAAGCCAAATGATCATTTATTCACATTGTATCGTTAGACAAGCCAAACGAGTATTTATTCATATTGTATCATTGGACAAACCAAAGGTCATCCATTCACATTAACCATTAAACGTTGTCAGGTCCGCCAGTCCCCCGAGTCCCATTTCCCACACACGTCTTTCATGATATAAACACACACCGGGTCTTTAAATTATTATTATTATTTATTATATCTATTATGAATCATAATGTGAAAGTATTTGAGTGTGTATATTATCACACATTACCAAAATGATGAACATATTCTTAACAATTCATTAACATACAATTAAACATCTAATCACATAAGAACATTACCATAAAGGAAATTTACATACAAGGTAAACTAAACGAGAATAGAAAGACATACAATTCATCCACCACAATTTTCAGAGTATGTCAAACATTAAAGTATGCATAAAATTTTACTTACGTGATGTCCTTAGCAAGATCAAATTGAATAGAGAACGCTTCAAATTACCAATGCTCAAAATGCTAAAACTATTAAACTTTACACAATTAAAATACTTTATCGATTTCGCATAGTTATTGAAGACTAATATATAATCAAGCATGCTTAGTTCTAATGAAACCATGATACTAATAAGTAATCCTGAAGCATAATTAAATTACAAGAAATAAATGCTTCAAGCTTAGATCCTAACCTGTAAACACATCTCTTAGTAAGGATTTCTAGGACCATTAATCCAAAATATTGTCACTGTTATTGTTATTATTATTTTAAAACTACCATTCACTATAACCTCCTTCATTAACGTGCGGGTAATGACTCTACCCTTAATTTGCATACTATCCTGGTCCTTACGTTTACTTAACAAAATCATGAAGCCCAACAATGTACGAACGAATGCTTTAGTAGCAAAAATCTCATCCTATTACACTTCAAAAATTAAAAAAAAAAGTTGACAAAACAAACTTAAAGCTTTAGAAAAACTTCACTTCGTAGGAAGAAATGATTCTATAGTTTTATCAATTAGAAATCTGACGAGATATTTAAATGGTGGACATAAACCATAGGTAAAGCGTATAAAAGAAAACCACTTTGTAAGTTAAAAAAAAACTTAAACTTAAAATATTTTATAGCTTTAAGCACCAAAATAACCATAGGTATAGCACGCTACCCAAACCCTTTATTTCTCTCTTTGTGATTGAAATATTTAGATCCCAATAAAATAAAAGGTTAAATCCAAGTATAGTCAAACTGTAAGTTAATATAAGACTCATTTTTGACAATTTGAACTCTTAGTTGAAAGAAAACGGTTCTTATGATAAGTAAATATACAATGCATTAATACATGTTTACAAGTAAATAATCAGGAAATCAAACCTTACCGGAAGTGAGAGTTGGCTCTTCAAACCTAGAACATGAAAAAAATCGAGTCTTCAAACCTAAGACCCAAAAGACTAAGGCTTTTTGGCGATGATAATAAGATAGTTGCAAGGAGAAAACAATCTTTCCCACTACACCAATTCACCAATTGTGAGTTTCTTTAAGAGTGGGTCGGTGACGGTGGTTTAGGGTATTTATATAGAAGAAAATTAGGGTTGAAGAGAGACTCCTATTAACATAGGAAATTTACCAATTAAGGACTTTCCATGGAATTAGGAAATCTTCAAACAATATTATCTATTATTTTATTTTATATTATTTTACTTTTTTTAGCTACGTACCTTGGCACGATGCTAGACGTAAAGAAAGAAAGAAAAACAAACAAACACTTAATATTACTAATCTTATCATTGTTCAAAAGGGTTGAATTAACTCACTAATTATTAGAATACATAAATAATTATGAAGAATAACTATCAATTATTTTAAATTTTAATTTAGGCACATTTGACTCGTTAGATCACCTCGAAGCGTTTCTTCGCAAGACATTGAATTAATTCAATCTAAACGTCAAGTCAAATAATCATAGGATAATTAAGAGCAAAAACTAATAATTAAACACATAATTTATTGTAAATTTAGTTGGAGTATTACAGTTAATATCATATTATGTATTAACACTCTAAATATTATTTCATACACAGAATAAATATTAGTATCATCTTAAATACATGTTAATATAATATTATGCGTTATCCTAAATAAATGTTAATATATATTATCTTATCGTTTATATATTGCTTACGTTTCATCATAATATAAAAATTATTTATAAATTTATAATAACAAAACGTTCACTTAGTATGATATTCATATTTAATTAACAAATATTATCATAAGCACTCATGTTTAAAGGAGTTGTAATATTTAAATTTGAAAAAAATAACTAAAAAGTATGAGAAGAAACATGGGATAAGGGTATTGTAGATAAATCATAAAAATTTAAAATTAAATTAAATAAAAATGATCATTTATCTACTTCAACTTGTTAGACCATAACTTACTACTATGAAAATGGCCTATTTATGCCATTTTTTCATGTTAATTAGCCTCATATACTAGCCTAAGAGTATACATAAGGTTTAAAACAAAAGCCCAATGTATGAAAAATAAAAAAGTCGAATGATTTAAAGAAAATAAAAAAAGAGCCTAAGGATTGAAAACTAAAAAAACACCTAACTTTGTCGATAAAAAGGGAGTGGGTCAGTTTTTGTGCTTCTCTCTCTAAGTGAGAGTCTCTCTCTAGGGAATTTGCTTGGTTCTCTTTCAACTATCCTATGGTTAACTCCACAGATAGTGATGGTGATGAAGAGGGAAGCCTATAAAGTGATTATATTGGTCTGGAAGCCATTTCTCAGGGATTGTTCCCTGATTTAGATGGTAGTATTGCTATGGTTGATGGCTTCCCTAATAGTGGTGAAGTGCATGGAGGGAACTTAGACCCTTTGGTTTGGGAAGAGGGTCAAGAAGATCAAGCTGGTAGTGATAATCTCATTATTGCTGATAAACACTTACATGATGGCTTAGAAGACTTCTCTATAGGCCTAAATGATGAAAATGTCTATGTTGAGATGGCTTTGGCGAGAGAGAAGATTGTGAAGAATCTTGAAGCTATTTTAAAAGATCAACCTGATTGAACTATTCATAATGTGCTGGTAAATAGAGAGTTTTTGGTCCACGAGGCTGTAAGATTGTTGAATGAAAAATGGGCTGCGAGCTTAAGAGCTTCAAGCTCAACAAAGATGGTTGTTCACTCTAACATGGAGGTTGAGACCCATGTGTCTGAGGTTGAAGATGATGCTGACATTTGTGGTGGTGATAAGAATGTGGAGGTTGACAAGGGTGAGGTCATCATTGAACAAATGGATAAAAGTAGCTTTTTGCCATCACATCAGCTGGTACGATTGTACCCTCTTTGGATAAAGGTAATCCTAGTTATCTTGGTAACTTAATCCACCAACCCCCAACTAGTCCCAATCAGAACTGGGTCTATAATAGCCTCATCAAATCAGTGAATAGTGTGCCTGTGAATAGTGATTATGTGTAGGAGTAGTCTATTTCTGTTA
This sequence comes from Datisca glomerata, assembly GCA_003255025.1. Lineage (NCBI taxonomy): Eukaryota > Viridiplantae > Streptophyta > Magnoliopsida > Cucurbitales > Datiscaceae > Datisca > Datisca glomerata. The sequence goes on along the minus strand of QANY01004517.1, from coordinate 139,802 downwards.
ATGAGAATGTAACCATCCCTTTCTCTAATGGCACGGGACATGGAAAAGAATAAGAAGCTGGTCTTTCTAAGTTCTCTTGGTCTGAGAATGTCAAAGGGAGAAAACCTACCAAGATGTCATTCTCCTTTGTTGAGCCTGTGTGCAAAGATAAAGCTGCCCAAGTGAATGATTCTGCTGACATCATTCAGAAAGGTAAGCAAGCTTGGAAATCTAGTATTGTTGGTTACTTTATTGACAGAAGACCTTCATTTCTATGGTCAATCATGATGCCCACATGCTCTAGGGAAACAGAGGCTTGCAATAGGTCCTGGCTATTGATACTAGTTTATGCTTTTTCAAGTTTGGTTCAGTTGAGCAAAAAGACTCCATTCTGGATGAGGTACCTTGGTACCCTATAGGAAGACCTGTGATGGTGAAGGCCTGACATGAGAACATGCAGTTTACTAAAGAGATCATGCAATATGTTCTTGTTTGGATTAAATTTTGGGGAGTGCCTTTAGAGTTTTAGAATTGAGGTAGAATAACTAGTGCTGTTGGCACTCCTTTGTTTGCTGATGCTATGACATACAATTGCACCAGAGTGTCATATGCTATAGTTTGTGTTGAAGTGGTGTGCAGTCTAAAATAATTGAATCTATTCAAGTTAACTTACCTGACAATAAAACTATTGAGGTAAAGGGGAATATCAAGGTCTTCCTAGAAAGTGCCAAGTGCTTGGGTATGATTGTTCCTCTTAATCTGCCCAAACTAAGTCCCACCAGAAACCTATCTCTAAATATCCTGTTAAACAAGTCAAAAAATAGCAATGGGTCTCTGTTAGGAACCAGACCTCTATTCCTCCCCGAGTTGAAGTTCCTACAGTTGTAGATCCCCTTTCTAGGCAGGACTCTGAACATGCTAACTTGGATCCTGTGGATATAGTTATTGCCCCTTCTTCCCTAGTCACTCAAATTGTAGTCCAAAATTCCTTTGATGCTTTAGTTGGTGAGGATAAGGCCATGGACACTAACGCAGATAGTGATACTGAACCTCCAAAGCCAGATGTGATCTGTGATCTCCCTTAGGATGAACTTTCCCCTCCCTTGGCTCAAAACACTTCCAAACACTCTAAGAAGAGGGGTAGGAAGGCTGAGCTCAAGAACATTAATAAGGTTGATCGCAAGAGAAGACCCAAGGTCAAAGCCACAATCTTAGCCTCAAAATGACCAATTTTGCTGCTTAGAACATCAGAGGGCTCAACCACCCTATGAAGCACACTGAGGTACAAAAGTTCTGTAGAAAGTTTAATTTATCTTTTTGTGCAATTCTTGAGATCATGAGTTAGGAGAGAAAGTTTAATAGGTTGAGCATATTTGTTTTTGGTAGAGGGCTTTTGTGTTGCCAATTATGATTTTGCTAATAATGGTAGGATCTGGTTATCCTAGAACCCTGTCATATTTTTGGATCGGTTTTTAGATTTTGAAGAAAAATTAATGAACCATGACTAGTTCATGGGCGGAAAAACAAAATTTTTTCGTTCAAATGTTTAATCCAATTAAACACAAAACCAATCAATGAACATTCATAATCATAAAAACGTATCGTTATCCTAGAACCCTGTCATATTTTTGGATCGGTTTTTAGATTTTGAAGAAAAATTAATGAACCATGACTAGTTCATGGGCGAAAAAAAAAAAATTTTCGTAAAAGTTTTTAATCCAATTAAACACAAAACCAATCAATGAACATTCATAATCATAAAAACGTATCGAGAAAAAATTGAAATAATTTATATCTTTTCAATTAATGGAGGAATTCTGATTTGGCGGGATCCGATTCTCTATCTCACGTTCTTCGTTCTTGAGATTAGCAGAGCTATCTATTGATCCTTACACCGACAATCACTTATTAGAGTCAAAAGTAAATCTCTCAAGGATTTTTATAGAAATTGAGTCTGGCTTTCAAAATAACGATTAGAAGAGAAAACAAAATTATTATTTTCTCCTACTGTGAAATCGGCGGTAACTGTGTCCGTAGGGAGAGAGAAACATTTTTTCTTCTTTGATTAACACACATAGGGGATAGGGTTAACCATAGTGATAAGGATGCAATCTCTTATATGATAAAGCAGAAAATATCCTCTCTACCTCACTGCATTGCGATGTGTGATTTTTACATTTCCCCTAGAGCTAAAATTGTGTCCAGATTCATCAGTCCAAATTGATAAACTAAATTGATCCCTATCAATTAATTAATATATTTTTTGTTTACTAATTATCCAATAATTAGAAAACAACAAAATAATTTATTTGAACATTAAGTTTGCTCTTCACTAATTTAGTGATGACACCCGTCTCATATGGGTTCAAGAAGTGTATCTTGGTCCAAAACACATTTTTGGTCCAACTATCGTTGTTTTTCATTCCTGTCCTTATGAGCTACTCCTGAGATTGAATGGACTCGCATGAATAAAGCTATGAGATTCAAATACCTGGCTAATTTATCTCCATAAATTCTTGACCTATTTAATCTCATCATCATACGACCACACTATAGGTCAACCGTTAGAGTCCCCACTCCCATGCCCTGAGGCCGGCATCCTTTAGTTCAACCTAACAGTCATAATTAGATTTGATCGCTTAGTCGGTCCTAAGATTGGGAATAACATTCTAAACTATCTTAAAAGAGTTTTTCTGGAAGACAACTCGGTCTTTACTCTTTTTTCATTAATAATAGTTTTAGAACTTAAGTAAATTATAAACATACTTTAATTAAAGGAAATTTTTATTTATTAAAAAAATTTAGTAATACATAAAATGCCAAAGGAATAACTGTTTACTTATAAATAATTATTACACCCTACTTTATGCACATAATTCCAACAATAATATCTATGACTATTCATAGTATGACTGATCAAACCATATCTTATAAAGTTACTTTGATGGATAGACAAGCCTCCTTCTCTATTACTGTTGTTTATGGTTCTAATGACCTAACTCCAGAATGTTGCTTTGGAGCTCTCTCGAGAACCTTAAGTCAACTATGTAGGGTCAACCTTAGGTTATCTTAGGAGATTTTAATGTTGTTAAGCACCCGTCTGAGAATGTGGGGGAAGGGGGGGGGGGGGG
>QANY01004517.1:85738-136687 GCA_003255025.1 Datisca glomerata | reverse complement strand
GGGGGGGGGGGTACCAAAACTTTGGATGAAAGCACTACTGAATTCTTTCCTATACCGATAACCTTGAGGTTAAAGACTTTTGCTTGGGGGGGTGTAAGTTCACATGGACCAACAAAAGACATGGCCAAAGTATCATTATGAATAAGATTGATAGTATGATGGTTAATGAGGCTTGAATTATATTATATCCTTATTCCAATGCCCCATTCCCCCTTCTGGTATATCTGACCATTGTCCTGCCATTTTGAAGCATAACCTGGATTTTGTCAAATCTCCTACTACCTTCAAATATTTTGACTCTTGGGCTGATAGAGAACAATTCTAATGTCAATGGTTCTCATATATATAGGTTGTTCAAGAAGCTCAAGCTCACCAAGCTAGCCCTTAAAGCTCTTAATAGGTCATTTTGTTCCAATATCACTACTAGGGTTGTTGAAGCCAGGATGAGACTTGAGCATGCCCAAAATGAGTTATTCTCCATCCTTTTTGACAATTTTTTACAAGCTGCTGAGAAGACCTTTTTAAGGAGTTTATCCCTTGCAGACAGGCTGAGGAAAGTTTCTTCAGACAAAAAATCAAAGCCCAATGGGTTAGCTGGGGGGACAACAACACTACCTACTTTTATAAGCTTATTAAGATAAATAATATCATAGCTAAAATTGTGTAGTTGGAGGATACTAATGGAAACACTATTACCAACAGAGATGAGATTAAGAGTATGATTGTGCAACATTATACTGAGTTGTTAGGCACCTAGAGCACTGATCACAAGTTGATTACAGAGTTCTCTAGTTAGCCTATCCTATGAAGTTGAACCAGGTGCAAGCTGCCCACCTTTGCATCCTTGTAACTAAACTTGAGTTTCATGAGGCTTCTCTCCTACAATGATGCCAAAGCCTTTGGTCCTAATGGGTTTACTTCTAGTTTCTTTAAGAAAGTTTGGGCTGTTGTGGAGAATGATATATTTAGTGCTGTACTAGACTTCCTTAACAACAATGTTCCTTTGAACTTGATTAACCATACTGTTATCTCCCTTGTGCCTAAGGTTGATCAATCTCAGTCTGTGAATGACTTCAGACCTATTTCTTGTTGTAACATGGTTTACAAGAGTATTTCTAAGATCATTGTAAATAGATTGAAGAGTGACTTCCCTCTATGATTAACCACAACTAGAGTGCCTTTGTCCCTGGTATAAGGATAGATGACAACATTTTTTTTTATCTCAGGAGCTTATAAGAAACTATCACAAAACAACAATAGTGCTAAATGTGCTCTTAAGGTTGATCGTATGAAAGCATAAGATTGTGTTAACTGGTAGTTTGTTGCTAATGCTATGGAGTGCATCGGGATCCCCTTCTACTACAACTGGATCATGGAATGTATCTCTTCTACTTCATTCACAACCAACATTAATGGTGAGATATGTGGGTACTTTAATGGTGCTAGAGGGATGAGACATGGAACCCCATATCCCCTTACATATTTGTTGTAGTCATGGAAACTCTCACAGTTTACTTTAACATGCTACTGCTTTTCCTGAGTTCCAGTTCCACTCTAGGTGCAAATAGCTCAGCTTTGTCAACATTTGTTTTACTGATGACCTCATAATTTCCCAATTGTAAGGTTGAGTTTCTTAGGTTAATTAAAGATTTCTTAGATCTCTTTTACCTAATGTCAGATCTGAAGCCTAACCCTGCCAAAAGCCAGATGTTCTTCTCTAGGGTCTCTAAGCACATTCAGTTAGAGTGTCTTGAGCTTCTGAATTTCCAGAGTGGGTAGCTTCCTGTTAGGTATCTTGGTATGCCTCTGGTGTCCACTAAACTTGGTAAGAATGAATGTGCTAAGTTGGTTGACATGATTACTTGTAGGTTGCAACTTATCCAATATATGCTTATGGCTATCCAGTTAGGCTGGGTGTTTATTCTACCAAAGAGGGTCTTGAGTGACATCCAATCCATTCTCAGAAAGTACCTTTGGTCAGGCAATTCTACGATGCATACCAGCTCTAAAGTTGGCTAGATGGATGTCTAGCAGCCTAAAGACTATGGTGGCCTGGGGCTTAAAGAGCTTGTTACATGGAACTTTGTTGCCACTGTAAAGCAATTATGGTACCTTATCACTAACCCTAATGGCTCCTTATGGAGCAGGTGGTGTTACAACCATCTTGTTAAGAATGTCATTCTCTTTACTATTAGGGTGGCTAATGATTTCTCTTGGATTTGGAGGAAATTCATCAAGGCTAGGGACTGAATTACTGATTGCTGTTATGCTAGAATTGGTGATGGCATGCAAACTTCCCTTCGTAGAGACCCTTGGCATAAGCTTGATTTCCTTCTGAATAGATTTTAGAGGAGCCTGACCCTTGACACTGGTTAGAGTGTGGACACCAAGGTGATTATGGTTATTAAGGATGTCAACTGGAATTGGCCGTAACAAACTCTTCTGCTCTTATCCCTATCGAAGAGGCCTCTACCAACATGCCTCCTCCTTTGAGAGCTTCTCTTGATAGGTGGATATGGGACTCTTCTCCTAATGGCAGGTTCTCCACGTCTTCTTCTTACAGTGTTCTTAAACAGAATGCTAATAAGCTGATTTGATGAGGTTTAGTTTGGTATCCTTGTAATATCCTTAAGCACAGTTTCAATGGTTGGCTTTTTTGCAGGGATAGGCTCTCTACCAAGGACAATCTACTTAATTTGCAGAGATCGCCTATTTTTTTATTGTTCATTTTCTAGTTATATTCTGGCAATTATTACTTAATCTTGTTATCTTAGTTGTAATGATTATGTCTAGGATCAAATACCTGAGTGGCTAGCTACAAACACTAGGAAAAATGACTTTATGAGTCTTTTGTTAAGATAGCTTTTAACTCCTTTATTTATAATACTTAGGTGAGGGGATGCTAGGATCTTTGTGGGGTAGGTTAAGGATATGGCTAGTATTGTTAAGGCTATTGTCAATTCTCTTAGAGATAGACTATTGAGATATATTATGGAACCAACATTTCTTCCCTGACTCTCCCACAAATATATGGCTTGTTGCTAGTTGGAACCTCCATTCCCACTTACTTGGTAATCCTCCTTGAGGTGTTAGTGCTTTCCTAGGGTCTTCTTCTTGTAGCTTGTGCTTTATTTTTCTTTTAATATAAAAATGAAGTGAGTCTTAACTTGAAGATGATGTCTTTTAGAGAGAGAAAGAGAGAAAGAGAAAAGGTTTTCTTAGAGAAAAAGAGAGAAAATGAGAGAAACACAGTAAGTTATCTTTGAGGGGCAGTTTGGAGGGGTTTAATAAGAATACTGATAAAGTTAAGAGGATTGGTAAGTTTAAATGGTGAAGTTAGATGAATAAATTTTAAGATGATCATTTTTGGTGACGCATGATTAAGTTAAAAAGTTAGTGGAAAATTGAGATTACCTTGTTTGACATAATTAAATGGGGTAAAGTTGTTGGAAAATTTGTTTAAAAAGTTATATAAAAATTTAAGAATAATTAAATTATTGATTATTTTATATATAATTTTTAATGATTATTTATAAACTCTAATCAAATGAAATGTTGTATATATTTTATTATATACATTATCAAATTAACTATTTTATTAACACCCCCAATAAAATCAAATTCATTACTTTTCTTTTCTTGCGGCAAAAGACAATATTTTGCTGAAGTAGATTTTAGTGGGAAGAAATTGAGTTTTTCTAACTACAATGACTACATGCAAACGTTATATAAAATATACTGGCCCAAATATGTGATTTTTTTTCATTTTTTAGACAAATATATAGATAAATTAAATGGAAGATTGTTCAATATTTACTAAAAAATGCATGTAGATTGTTTTCTCCGATATTACCTTATTTATTTTCATATTTTGTAAGGAAAGACTCAATATATAGAACTTCTTCTTAATTAATCATTAAGTTCGAAGAATTTTTTAAGATTATGAAAGTTTATTTTTATTCATTTAAACTTTATTATACATATATGAAGAGTTATGGATATTCTTCATTTTTCTAAACATAATATTTTAATCAGGTTAAATAATTTTACCTTACCAAATGAGAATATTAGAAACATATGTGAGAAAATGTTAGAAAATAAGTTTCCACATACTTTAGCACGCACATAACTTAAACCAAACGCCACCTGAAAGAAAATAAGAGAAAAAAATACCATTCATTACTTTTCATTTTTCTATTATTTATACTCTTAAGGTATTTTAAGTTTCTTTCACTTTAATAAAAAAAAAGTATTGTTCATAGTTTCTCGTTTATACTCTTGTAGTGTACACTTTTTTTAGTTAGAATAGAAATATATGTTCATTCTTCTTCTTTCTTTATTCCTAATCGTGGGTTTTGTTTGGATACGTTACTGATTTTTCTTAAAGTTCATAAATTTGACAATGAGATTAATTCTATACCGATTAAGTAATTTATCAAATATTAAATGATCAAGTAACGTGACAAATATTTATAGGTTACTTTATCAAATCATTTTAATGAGTCATCAAACATCAACCTATAAATGATTGACACATCACTTGGTCACTTAAAACTTGGTCAATTACTTGATTAATCTAGAATTATTCATGAGATATACTTTGTCGTCAACCCAATTAATGAGAGTGGTGATAAAGCTTTTGAAGGTGTGCAATCAATTCAATGTGCAATTAGTAATGAGTTAAAAATGTACATACCATGTAAGAAAATTCCCCTATAAAATTTTTCATATATAAAAAATACATAAATATCATATAAAGAGTTAAGCATCTATATGGATAAAGATTATGTAAACATTGAGTTTTGAATCTCAGGGTTTTTACAATACCTTCCCTACTTATTTTTGTTGCTACTTAGATATTTCATATTGAAATTTAATATCATCGTTTATTTGTAATACTCCGTTTAACAAGTTACCGTTCATAATTTCTTTCTTACTCTTTGAATAACAATGATTGTATGGTAACTAATGACTATACTAATGGACTATATAGTCAAAATTAAAAGAATATACTTATACAAAAATAATAATAAAAAAATAAAAAAAATAAAAACAATGAAAAATCAGATTTGGGGAGGGTACAAATCATATTTTGTCCCCCTCCCTAATTGGTCGAACAAACTTTGTCCTTTTTTTAATATCTTTTCCTTACTTTTCTCTTTTGTTTTTTCCTCTTGATTGATTACATATTTTTTCCATAACTTCTATTTTTCTCCTAGTTAAAATAGAAATACTTTTTCATTTCCTTATTTTTTATTTCTAATTTTGGGTTTTGTTTCAATACATGACTGATTTTTTTAATTTAATAATTTGGCAATGAGATATGAGTAATTCTACATGATGAAGTTTTAAATGATCAATTAATGTAGTAACTATTTTTAGATTACTTTATCAAATAATTTTAATAAGTCATTAAATATCAACCTCTAAATTATTGACACATCACTTGGTCACTTAAAACTTGATCAATTATTTAGTTACTCTAAAATTATTTATGAGATATATTTTGTCGTCAACCTAATTAATGAGAGTGAGGATAAAGTTTTTGAGGAGGTGCAATCAATTCAATGTACAATCATAATTGGGTTGAAAATGTACATACCACGGAAGAAAATTTTCTTACAAAATTTCTCATACATAAAAAATACATAAGTACCATTCAGAGAGTTAAACATCTATATGGATCAAGTTATATAAACAATGAGCTTTGAATTTCAAGGTTTTTTTACAATACCTTCACTACTTATTTTTTTGTTGTTAGATGTTTCATATTGAAATTTAATATATTGTTTCTTTGTGACACTCAGTTAATTAGTTATAATCCATAATTTCTTTCTTGCTTTTAAATACCAATGATTGAATGATAACTAATGGATTATGTAAAGCGTTTACTTATAAAAAATAAAAAAAATTAAAAAATTAAAAGCAATGAAAAAACAGATCTGGGGAGGGGTACAAATCTGATTTTGTCCCCCTCCCTAATTGGTCGAACATACTTTTTCCTTTTTATCCTTTTTTTACTTTTCTTTTTTGTTGTTTTTCCTCTTGATTTATGTATTTTTCCATCTTTTATTTTTGTCTTGCATGTTTTTCTTCTTGCATAAGTTTTACATGTGATTGTCACTTTATACATTTTCTTCACTTTTATCATTTTGCAACCATTTCGTTTCTTTCTAGCTTTTCTTTTTATTTTTTACTCTTTTTTTACCTTCATAGTTAATGTTTTTTCGTGTAACTTTGTGAGGAAACTAGAGACTCTTTTATATGGTTGTTCAAAACTTTCTTACCGCAATGTCTTGAAAGCAACCACATTTCTTACATACCAATTTGCAGCAGTGGCTACATCAATATTTGAAGCTTTTCCTAATGCTCACCATTGACTGTGTTTGTCATAGTTATCAGAATACCACTAAGGATTTAAGTCATGTGTTTCATCAATCAAAAGAGTTTGTCCATGATCTTAGAAGTTGTATGTATGTTTATGACGATGAAGATGAATGGTTGTTGGCATGGAACATAATGCTAGAGAAGCATAGTTTGATGGACAATAAATGGCTAAAAGATTTATTTGAACAGAGAAAAATGAGATTTAGTGTATGGATGACATACTTTTGCAGCTGATATGATAAGTACACAATGGAGTGAAAGCATAAACAATGTGTTGAAAAAAAGTATTTGAAGCCTAATCACCATTTCACATGCTTTTCTGAACATTATGAAAGAGTTTTGACAGATCGATGGTATGTACATTTAGATTATAAGATGTTGCGAACCATGCCCATGTTGTTAACCAGTACAGAGATGTTACAACATGGAGTGGAGGTGTATACTCGAAATGTTTTCAAATTATTTCAAAAGGAGTTCATGGATATTCTTAATTGCATTATATAGAGTTGGAAAGTTGGAGGTCGTTACAGAATACAAAGTATTTGGTGATGGAAAATCTAGTGAGTATTGTTGAAGCCTAAAACTTTACAATATGGATGATTGCACGATTGTTTCCCATGCTAGGTACATGCATCCTCCTGATCAAGGCAATCTACAATAGTGATTATATGTGTCATTCTCTCTGGTTGGAACTCCTTACGGCCTCAATGTCTGCACTTAGAGGTGGAATCTCTCCTCCGTGTAGGGACCCTCTCAGCCTCAAATCTTCCCAACACAGACAAGGAACTCTAAAGACGAAGAGAACTGGGGGTGGTTTCCTCATCGAAGAGCCTTTGATGCCTAAGTCAGTATTTTGTCGATATTTGGCATAATTTTCTTAGGGGAGAGAAGGAATATATTTCCTGCTAATTAGTATATGTATTTATACGTTGAATCCTCCAGTGGGAGGAAACGTGTCGAAGAAGTCTCTTGAAGGCGTGTTGGGGAAGCTTCACGGGACACAATGTCTATTCTTGATTGGACGGAAGGGAGGTGACCTTGACATAAAGTGTTCAACATTAAATGTTAAAATGGTCGGATGGAGGCTATCCTGATATCCTGTCATGGCGGTTGGACCTGTTGAATGCTACATTCGGTGAGTAATAATGGCCTTTCTCTTACGTGTTCTCGAGTCTGCGTAACCCGAGCATCCTCGATACTGAATATGTGAGGTCAGTTACTTTCCTCCAAAATTTTATTTAAATGGGGGCTCTATAATGTGGTGTGACACATGTCGTTACGTCATTGGTAGTTGGGAAAACACCCATAATAGTTGCCTCCATTCGAGGACTTGGGTGGCTTTTGCTTAGCCAGGTCAGAAGACTTCATTACTTGAGCTCCTCATTTGAGGTGCCTAAGAGTTTTACCTGAGCTAGGTATTTCACATGCGTTTAGGAATTTGTCGTGACTTGCGCGTGCGTCATTTCATTCTTTATGTGATTTAATGCCATCGATCTCTCAAGAGTGGAGGCATTAAAGGCCTGTGGGCACGCGTAAAGGAGCTTGACTCCCTGTCACTTCAATTCTAACACGTCATCTCATCCCTGCGGTTGATTGAACGATGTTTAATCTTCCATAATCCTCTCATTGACTCGTGAAATGGCTGTTTGCTAACCGTAGTATGGTTCCAGCAATTTCCATCATGGCCAACTTAAATACCCCCTTTAAAGGACGATTTCCTCCTTCAAACAAGGCCTATAAATAGGCAGTATTCTTTCTCCGTCTCACTTCATCCTTTCCTTCTTGACAGATTTGAAACTCTTGTCAATCTTCATCCTCGCCCCCAGTACTTCTTTTTGGAAGAATAGTTGATCATTCCCCTTCTAGATCTTCCTCCGTTCTAGAGGTTCCTCGTTCGTCGTCTTTTAACTATCCTGCCTGAAAGTCACTCGTGCTTCGTTCGTGGTGTTTTTCTTACCGTCAATAAGCCTGTGTGGTGAACCTTTTGTTTGTGTTCGTTATCGGCCCATTATTGTAGAAACGTTATCCTTGAAAAAGGCCTATAATCCAGCCAGTATCCCTACTCCACTATCCGTAATGAAGTAACTTTATTGGCCATGACCCACTCCCATCTTTTATGACCTCTGTCCTTCCGAACCCATAGTTGCTTATAGCAGCATGATTCAGGAGTGGGTAAGATAGCCCTTGCCATCATATCCTTCGGGATCGTCTAGAACCCAAAGACTGATACTTCCTTTCTCTCTCTCCTTAAGTGGGAGAGATTGAGGCCTTTTTTGTCCGCAACTCAGAAATTAGTTACAGCCCATGGCTTGAATCCATTTTTATCCTGTCTTGGTGCGATCCTCAAGAGGAGTGCAACTAAAGACCTCGAGAGAATTCATAAAAGCCTTGGTGATCCTGCGACCACCAGCCCAGATGTAAGGGGTCTTTTACTTTTAAATTAGCCTAGGAGGGGTTCGCCCCTTTAACCGAGGAGATTTTTTTACTTGTACTTGTACTCCTCTGTTTATTAATGAAAATAAACTTCCTTTACCACCGGCTCCCTTATTAATCTCTGTGTTTTGCCAATTTCTTGTTGCAAACATACCTCAAGTGGATAGAGATTTATTTTTTGCACGGTCGAGCTTTAACTTGGTCTAGATGACACGTTTATCCTGAACGACGTGGTTGTTCCGACTATTATGTCAGGTGTTAGATCTCAACTAAATTTTACTGACTCGGGCTTGTGAACCCGAGTTGGAGAGGGCCTTAAAGGGCCTTGATCTTTTTTGTGGACTCGATCTTGTCCAACGGGTTATCCCCCTCGTAGGTTGGGGGTCGTACAGAACTGTCGTGACATTTATGAAGTCTTCTATGTGTTCTCATCCATGAGGTTTGGTCGGGTGGACCTTCCTCACCTTGGGGGTTTACCTTGTGAGATTTTAGTCTAGTAGAACTTCTCCTTTTCGAGCTTTTTCCTGGTCTGGTGATTTAGAAAGCTAGTTGAATTTCTTTAGTTTTTGGCCAGAGGACCTTTCCTTTATTACCTATCCAAGCATTCTTGCTCTGTATAAATCCTTGAGCTGAAGTGCACGTCAAAGGGTCTTATCCTTGTCTTTCGAGTTATAGTGCTCGGTAGATATCCTTATCCCTGGTGTTGAGACAACCTTGGCTGAGACCTCCCCTTAACCCTTTAGCCAGGTATGAATTCTTGGTCCTTACTTTCCTTGGTCAAGCCAGACGGGCCTGCCCTGACTAGACCTTTGTTCCGATCTGCGAGCATGAGTGCTCGACACATATCTTTTTACCTTGATATTTAGTCATGCTTTCCGATTCTGGCTAGATCCTTGATCCCATCTGTGAGCACGAGTGCTCGACGGACATCACTTTACCTTGATATCTAGTCAGGATTTTCTGTTTTGGCCAGATCCTTGATCCCATTTACGAGTATGAGTGCTCGACGGACATTACTTTACCTTGATATCTAGCCAGACTTTCCTGTTCTGGCTAAATCCTTGATCCCACTGTGAGAATGAGTGCTCCCCACACATCACTTTACCTTGATATCTAGCCAGACTTTTCTATTCTGGCTAGATCCTTGATCATATCTACGAGCATGAGTGCTCGACAGACATCATTTTACCTTGATATCTAGCCAGACTTTCCTATTCTGGCTAGATCTTTGATCGCATCTGTGAGCATGAGTACTCAACATATATCATTTTACCTTGTTATCTAGCCAGACTTTCCTGTTCTAGCTAGATCCTTGATCCCATATACAAGTTGAGGTGCTCGACAGACATCTCCTTGTTGATATCTAGCCATGATTTTCCTGGTCTAGCTAGATCCTTGTACATGTCTGCGAGCTGAGGTGCTCAGAAGATATCTCGTTGTTGATATCTAGACAAGCTTTTTTTCCTGCTCTGGTTAGATCCTTGATCCCGTCTACGAGCTGAGGTGCTCAGCAGATGTTACTTTACCTTGATATCCAGCCAAGCTTTCCTGCTCTGGCTAGATCCTTGATCTCATATGCGAGCTGAGGTGCTCATCAGACATCTCCTTGTCGATATTAGGTCGGCTTTTCTTACTCTAGATAGATCTTTGATCCCCTCTGTGAGCTAAGGTGCTCGGCAGACATCAAATTATTTTGATATCTAGTCAGACTTTCCTACTCTCGCTAGATCATTGATCCCGTATATGTGTTGAGGTGCTTGGAATAAATCTCCTTATAAACCTGACTGACGAGTTAGAGTACCATGCTAGTTATCACTTTTTGTTTAATCCCGAATGGTGGGCTAGAGCACCTCACTAGTCAACACTTTTTGTTTGATCATGACTGGTGAGTTAGAGCACCTCACCAGCCATCAGTTTTTATTTAATCCTAGATGGTGGGTTGGAGCACCTCATCAGTCATTACTTTTTGTTTAATCATCCGTCGCATGGTCTAGAAGAGTCGATCCTTGGAGACTTGTAGGATAGACAAAAAATCATTAGCAAATATTTCAGCAACAAGTTCTATTTTTCCATAGAAGTATATTCGTTAAAAAGGGCCTTAAAAGATGGTAATCCTAAATGAAGATAAAAAGGAGAACTCTTATATGAAATCTGTCAATAAGCACGCGATCCTTGTCGTCTGTACTCCGAGGTGGAGGGCCGAAGGTAGTCGGGCTTCTATTTCCTGAGCCTTAGGCCCTTCATTGTTGGAGCATCTCCTGAGCTTCATCCTTGCATCAACGGAAGGATCCCTTGCGCTTCACATTCTGCTCGGGGGTAAGTGTCGGCTTTCCCTGAGCCATTCTTTCTAGGTGTTTCAGTGGGAGAAAGAATGACCACTTCGTGCCTTCGAGTTCCTCCCAAGGGTCTTCCTTGGGAAATACGTCGGGTACAAACTCCTTTCCTGTGGGTTCCTCCACTTTACATGGAAGCTTGGGAGGAAACACACCTGTGTCTTTCACCGCTCTGCCTTTATTCGCTCTCCTACATATTTCTTCTCCTCATTAATCTTCCAGGGATGTACCCCAACCTGAACCTTACAAAGGGAGAGCCTGGTCATCCACCGCCTGGTTTTATTTGGGTATCGATTTCTTCGAGCGATGGAATTTCACCTGCGAGCCTTTGAGTCACAAGGGAAGACCATTTCCATTTAAGAGACTGATACGACTCAGACAACGACTAACGTTCCTTTCCTCCCTTTACCGGTTACCTCATAGATTACAGCTACCATTTCTTTCCTCCTTCACCATATAATCATTATGACAGTAGAAGGTCTTTCCTCCGCCAGGGGAAAGGGTGAGTCGTCCCTCTCATCCTAGATTTCGTGGCGTGTAGAATGTGGAACTCATCCTTTCTTTGTGGGAGAGAAAGGGTTTCAAGTACTTTAAATAGGGATGATTTTGTCATCGTCCCCACAGACGGTGCCAACTGTGGATGTCTAAAACTTCAATAGTACAGATGCTTGCACGATTGTCTCCCTTGCTAGGTGCATGCGTCCTCCTGATGGAGGGAATCTGCAATGGTGATGTTATTCCCTCTAGCTGGAACTCCTCACAACCTCAATGTCTGCACTTAGAGAAGTGATATCTCCTTCGCCTAGGGACCCTTTTGGCCTGAAATTTGCACAACACAGACAAGGAACTTTAAAGATGAAGAGAACCATGGGTGGATTCTCATCAAAGAGCGTATGATGCCTAGGGGAAAGAAGGCATACCTTTCCTGTTAATTAGTAGATGCATTTATATACCTTGAATCCTCGGGGTGGGAAGAATCATGTTGAAGAAGTCTCTCGAAGGCGTGCTGGGGAAGCTTCATGGGAAATGATGTCATTCCTTGATTGGACGGAAAGGAGGTGATCTTGACATAAAGCATTTAACATTAAATGTTGAAATGATAGGACGAAGGCTATCCTAACATCTTGTCATGGCAATTGGCCTATTGAATGCTACTTTCGGCGAGTAATGATGGCCTTGTGCTTGATTATCCGAGCTCTCTTCGTGCACCTCATCCTTGCTCTTACATGTGCTCGGGTCTGTGTAACCCGAGCATCCTCGGTACTGACCATGTAGGTCAGTTCTTTTCCTTTAAAACTTTCTTTCATTGAGGGTTCTCCAATGTGACGTGACACGTGTTGCTACATCATTGATGGTTAAGAAAACACCTATAACAAGTATTATGTTAGATTTGAGCCATTATTACAAATGGTCACTTGTAGTTGTATGAAATTTGCTTTTAGTGGTACTTTTTATTGCCATGCTCTAAAAGTTCTAGATAAGAATAATGTGAAAAGATTCCTGCTCAGTACATTTTGAAATGATGGACGAGATGAAAATGCAAGAAGTATCACGAACTCTCATGGGATAGAAGCCGAGACCAATCCTAAAGATTCAGTAGCAAAGTGACATAGTTGTCTATCTCGCAACTTTCACGGGATTACATCAATTGTAGTAGAACATGAATTCGGCTTTCCACACAATTATTTTGATAAATTACAAAAAGATTTAGATACTATGAAAATAAATTGCTGTGTGATAAGTAATGCTACTCAAAGTTCACAAGATCAAAACTCACTTGGAAAAGATGATATATCATAACAAAGCACACATGTCAATAAATGGGTGCAGACGGACGTACTTGGGTTAAAAGAAAAACCACTGTTGAACGTCCTCGTAATCGATTGAAACATCACTTGAAAAAAGAAAGTGCAAGGTGCAAACTAAAACCATTAAAGTTTTAAAGCAACTAGTTGCTGATCTTAATAACAAAGTATTTGAGAGTTTGAATCGAGTAAGTCATGATGATGAACTGAGTACTAAAGTAATTCTATTTTTTTGAATGACTTATAATTTGTTTGTAATTTGTCTTCGTGACATACATTAAAAACCCTACATCAGTACCGATGGCAGTTTGCCATACAACACATTGGGAAATAAATTCATGGCATGAAGCTGTTGGTGTAAGCCCAGATTGGCAAGACACTATATCTTATAGCTTTATCTTCAAATATTTTGATTTCATTTAATTTACTTCAAAAATGTCTCACAACTGATGAGAACCTAAATTAGAAATCTTTGGCACACCAAACTGGCTTCTCAACATCTCATCAAAAATAAAAGACGCATGAATTGTCTTGTGAAGTTCGTATATGGAGAACTTTTGTTTTCTTCCCATTAGTTTTGAACAATTTAATAGTTGAAGTTCAATTCATCATGTTACACTCTTTTCTTGAATTGCCCATTTGTTAAACGATGATATTTCAGACTTGTAAACATGTTTTTGTTAATGTATCTTAAGTATCCACTACAAGAAAAATGACTTATGGTGGTGGTCTCCCAGCCCTTTTAGCTACTTGTACTAAAAAACTATTCTGTTCCCTAAGGGGCGGAAGGGTTACGTCTAAAAGTCACGTCTGAGTCAAATAGGGTTTTTCTATCTCTTTTAATGTGAGATTAAGTACATGTAACGTGAATGAAGGGCCCGCCGAAGCGAGGGCGGCTTTGAGTTTTCTTCATCTATAATGACAGTTTTAACTGCCGCAAAAAAGATTTGTGCGGTTTCAAAATCACCGCCTTATCCACTGCCGCAAAGGTTTTTGGCGGCGGTTTTTCCAACTGCCAGAGTACCACGACAAAGAGGGGTCTTTTCCAGCAGTTTTCTTTCGATTTACCGGCGGTTTCAAACCGCCACTCACTAAAGAGTATTTAGTGGCAGTTTTTACCATCGCAAATGTCCAAAAAGATAGCACAAATTTTCTTTATCGGCGGTTTTAAACTGCCACTCACTAAAGGAAAAATCACCTATTGCGGCGATTTTAAACCGCTGGAAAAGTCTAATAGTATTAAAAAAATAATGGCGGTTTACATAACCACTGCTAAAGTTATCATATTAAAAAAATTGGATTGTTTAAGAAGTGTACCTCTCCATCACATGAATGGGAGCTTTGATCATAGTAAAAAAAAACACATAATCGAACAAATTGAAGAAAATTAAAAACACCTAAAAGCTAAAAATCAAAGAAATATTAATGGGTAGTAGAAAATTTTACTCAAGGATGCACACAATAACACATTTGAAAGGGCTTACTCAAGTTAACAAGAAGTTATGATACAATAGGAAGTATTGAAAAAGTTAAATAGACAAGAGGAGAAGAGATAGTCATACTATGTCTATACATAACTCAAAACTAAGAATTAGCCAACTAAACAAGTTGAATATACATTGAAGAATGAAGATAAGTTAACACAATGGATATAGAAGTGCTACAGATTTTTAGAATAATTACTATGAATTTGACCAAATTCCCGACTTTGAACATTCATGGATATAGAAGTGCTTCACCTTTCTCACAAACTCTTAAATTTGAACATTCCAGGATATAAAAGTGCTTCAATTTTCCCACTAATTTCAAATTTCATCACTACAAACACTAAGCCAGTTACACAATCCATAGAAATGACAGAAGTTTTGCTACTGTTGTAGAAAGCATATTGATAGAAGATTCGTTACTCGCATGTCTTCCCCTTCACAATAGCTAGTTACAATGCATTCACAATTTCTCTACAAAACAAAGTAAAGCAGAACACGATTGCTTAGTATTAAATGGTATTTTAGCAATAATTATAAACTTCACTAAATCTCTAAACCCAGTATGAACCATAGTTCCACTATGAGAAAACTCATATTTTTAATAACACACCAGTAATTAGTTCAATTCTTCCTTGGTTGTTTTCTTGATTTGAGAAGGATCTCCCTGTTCCATAGTTGCTGTTGTGGCCTCCTCTGTTAGATTGAAAACGTCCATGACCACTTTGGTTATTACCTCCCCGAGGAATATTTACCTTTAAGGCAATATTTTGCATCTGTGATTCATGTTTCTTGGATTGGTCAGACAAGGACCGTTCTTCAGCGTATAGAAGGAAATGCAACTCTTCAAGATGAAGGGGCTCGAATCTTGTACGAATAGAAGTCTTAAAAGCCCCATACTCAAAGGAGAGGCCATTCAAGTTTGTCACAGGCAGTTTTAATTATTTTAACATAGTCTTCCACAGTTTTATTCCCTTTCTTGGTGAGAGATTGCAGTTCAGACTTAAGAATCAAAATATTTGATCGTGTGAGAGAAGAAAATCTTCGTTCAAGAGAAGCCCAGGCTTCGTGACTTGTTTTACAGCTAACGACGCAAGATAGAGCAAATTGGGATAAAGTGGCATTAATGAGAGTCATCAACGCTTGATCTTGTGCAATCCATGCAGAGAAGTTAGGGTCGATTTTGGTTGTGGGTTCTCCTTTGTCATCTTCAAGAAACTTTACTGCGCACGGATGAGACCCATCAACAAACTCAAAAAGACCGTGAGCCTTGAGGATGGTTGAGACTTGAAATTTTCATAGAATGAAATTTGAGGAATCTAATCGGATAGAGATTAGATTACAGATGTTTGATAGAAGAAATATAGAAGAGGAAGGATGATTAGCTATTGGATGTGTGCCCATATGGCTCTGATACCCATGTGAGCTTTAGAGAGACCTATAAGAGAATGAGAGAAGAAGACAACGAAGAGAGAAGAAAACTCTAAGAAGCAGTCTGAATGAAAAATACATCAATTTTATTCAATCCATATTAACCAAAACACTTTGTTAAAAAACGAACTAGTTAGTTAGAGATAAAAGGATAGCCATACGGAAGTTATCCTAACCAAACTAACAAAATAATAACTAATAAAAGACAAACTAATAAAACTACATTTATCCCTTTACAGAATTGACTGAAAACAAAGTTTAAATACCAAAATGAAAAAACATAGACTAAGTTGACAAACCAGAAGTTTAGCCTCTTGACATTTAATATCAAAGTAATTACTCAATGGTTATTCTAATATATGTGTTTACAAATTGAAATATCAATCAACATTAGGATATTTATAAAATGATCTAGTCGAGAGAATAAAAAAGAACAATAAAATGAATAAATCTTTAGAGAGAACAAAATAAAGGAATTATATGGAATTTACTTAGGGATTATATCATTGGCTGTATATATAGAACGGTACATCATTAATTACCAGTAATGAAATACCTAATTCTTTTCCAAACTTAATTAACTTTATTTACTTTAATAATTTAACCATAATTGCAACAACATTTAATAATCCCCGTGCCAGTCCAGGCAACTGCCTGGAGGTATTTTTTCTCTAGTACAATCAGCGTTACATTCAGTATCACCAAATGTGCTCGAACATTCTTTAATGCATAATTTTTATTGTCCTTCAGCCTCGTAGTCTGCATACTAATAAAAATTATGGCACACATTGCTAATAATAATATTTTAAAAAAATAAAAATAAATAAATAATCTGATATCTTATTTCATTTATTTTTTTCGAGGGAGAGTAAGGAAAGAAGATTTACTCGGAGAAGCAAAAGATGATATAGCTATTGCCATGATAATAGCGAGTATTACAATGAACAACTTCTTAGCATCCATTTCTTTCTTCTCTGCCTCACAATTTTTTAGCATTCTCTTCTTGATATGTTTTCTTTAAAGTAAAATGCATGAACTTTTATACATATTCTGTGGCCAATTATAGAAAATTAAAATTGGCAAGAAATTGTTTAACATACTCTTGATAGTTTGATTTACAACCATACATGCCTAGTTAACTTTTTGTACATATATATGCCTAAGTATTTGGAAAAAGATAGAGAGATTTGATAACTGGTGACGTTAGATTTGTGTGGTTGGCTTCCAAACCCTAAATGGAACGAAAATGCCATACATAGATCTAGGTGTGTGTAGTAGATGGTTTGATTTTAATTAAACTAATATAGTCAATTCAATGATTGAGTATTAATTAAACCAAACCAATTAAATGTATAAACAAACTCAAACCAATGTTAATTATTGGTTAGGAAGCTAGGTTTGGTTTATAATTAAACATTAAAAATATAGAGAAAACGTACACGGACACATCCTAAGGATTGTCTAAAAGACACAGACACTCCATGTAGTTTCAGAAAAGACACAGACTTCCATTGACATTTTATTTTGTTACAAAAAACTCCAAAAACGTTAATTTTGAACTAACGGAGTTAATTTTTTAAAATATCAAGAATGTCATTAATCAACCATTTTACTAATGGGTTTAGAGTTATATCAAACTCCAAATTTTGGGTTAAATCAAACCCACTCTTTTTATTTAACATGAAGAAGAACAAGGGGTGTCGCGAACAAAGGACAACATGGGGGTGTCACGAAGAAGAAGAGAAAAAGAAGATGAGCCGCGAAGAAGAAGAGGGTCACAAAGCACCGAGAAGGAGAAAAGGAGCTGCGAAGCACCACGGCACTACCACGAAGTAGCACTGGGGTAATATTTTCCAGTTCTGAATCGAGAAACCCTAAAAATCATTCTATCTTAATCAGACTTCCCATATTTCTTTGTAACCAAAAGTTCTCCATAATCATGAAGTTTCTGATATGATTGTGCATGACTCCCTTCATTCTCCTCCATGACATTGATTTTCATATTGGGGTCTACTCAAATTTGGTGGGACAATCCCTTCGCAATACACACAGATGCCACGTTTGTTGGTGGTTATGCTCTCAAAACATGTGTATTGACATTTTAATATGAAATTTATGAAAATATATTTTTCTTATAATTGTTCTTTTAAATTATTATTGAATAATTTATATAAATATCTAAAAATTTCATATTCATTAATGATACTATGAGTTTGTATTAATATGAGATGATTATGATCATAGATAATAAATAAAATTATCAGCAACATATTAAAATATGAAATCTTTAATGAATGGTTGCTAGTACAGTTCACTAAACATTATGAATGTATGTGATCTAGATCTGGATCATTGATGTGGATAAATATCTTAGTGAATGTACTTTGTATAATAAGATTATATATGATATGACTGATGTGTATTAATATCTTTATTAACTTACCATTTATCATAAAGATATAATAAACATCAATCTGATGATCATATGTAGATCAGTCTGAGTCCTAAGGAGTCATGAACTCCTATGCATGTCTACTGGATCTTTTGATTTACTCGTTAAGGTTTATTTATAAAATAAGCTAGTGAGTTTTATTTTAAAGATTCAGTAATATAGATCGCTGGGAACATGATCTTACAAGATTTGAAATCCAAGTTTTCCTAACGGATCGTATATTGGTTCTCTTAAGTGTTAATTCTGAAACTGAATGGTTATTGAGCTCAAATTTATAATACGATTATAAATTAGCCATTCACTAGTGAATTAATGGTACTTAAAGATCAAGAGGTAATTAGAAGAGTAAAATGATAATTTTGATTAGTTCTAATTTACGAACAATTAATTTGAGGACAGAACTTCGTGAAATGATTATATGAATAGACTACACGAGAATACTCTATAAATACATTCTATAATTTCAAAGAGTACAATTTCATATTTACAGTAGAGTAATAATGGAATTAATAAATAAAATTATTTAATTAAAGAGTTTAATTAATAATCTGGTTTATTGGAGCTTAAGATTATAGGTCCATGGTTCTCAAGTCACCATGTAATTATGAGATAATTATGTGTGATTAATTAATTGAATTATTTATATATAAATTTTGAAAATTACATATATATATAATTATATCGATTAAATTTTAAGTTATCGATAAGTGAGATATAATATCTAATTTATGAAATCAGATAATTATAATCTATTATTAGATAATAATTTGAATCAACTAAATATTTATTTGTGAATTAACAGATAAATTAGTTGATAGGGATAATAATATATGTTAATTTCGAATTAACTAATATCTAGATATTTATCTGATTAAAGTAAATATTTAATTCACAGTAATTATCACGTGTCAATCACTGATTGAAAATCAGAGATTAACATGAACTACTATAATGCCACAAGACACTGTAATTGTCGTGAGCTATCACAGTGCCTCATGGTACTGGGTGCACTACTATAGTGTCGTGGCACACAATACCGTGAGGCACTATGATAGCTCACGGCAGCTGCAGTGCCTTGTGGCACTACTGTTGTGCACAAATTGCATTGAGTCCCACTACAATGATAAGTTTAAAATTAAATACTATTTTCAGTTTATCCCTCAAAATATAATATGTCATTATCTAAAAAATATATAAATATTATTCTATTGGTCTTAGTATTGATAGTGTGTGAAGAACACAATGCTATCAAGGTGAATTTTCTTTGTGATTAAAAAGTTAATAAAAAACTTTGTGAGAATAATTATCGTATTCTCTCAGAGGATTGTCTCACACAAATTAATCATTCTCAGTAAATCTCTAGATCTCATGTATTGAGTACATCTAGAGACATAAAAAGTATCTTTGATATATTCTACGTTCTCACACACGTCCTAATGCGTTTGAGGATTGACTTAGAAGACCTTGGTGTGGATCTCGAAGTCCATTGTTCATGGGAACGCAAGATCATTGGTTTGCAAGGATCTCAATATAGACTATAAGAGTATACGATTTCTATACATTTATGTCTTAGATTTAATATATAAATATACAATAGATTTTAATTGAAAATAGATTTTCAATAAAAGTTTTTATTTTGAAAACTGTTGCGTCGCGTTTATTTTTGTTTTATCGAAAAACATACGATTCATTTTTAATAAATTTTTAAAAGCCACCATGCATCCTCCGCGAGCGCCGCCTTTTCCAACAATGTTAGTATTCTTTGATATGTGTACACAAGAATGATCCTCATTGTAACTTTTTATCACGAAGGTTGTCCCATCTGGAGTAGGTGACACATGAATCCTCCAAGTGCAATCATCTCCACTACAAATAAAAGTAACTCTAGTCCGCTCATTTTTTACCCTTATGATATTAAATTTCCATATGTTCTTAAACACCAATCCATTTTATCCCCATTTTAAACTGAAAATGGTATACCATCCATCCCTCTCGTACAATCAATAGATTGCATCCCTTCATGCTCCCATAATCATACCTAATATCATTTTTATTATCAGATCTATAATCAGATAACCCATTCTCAGACTCATCATCATTATCATTCTCTAAATCATTTTCTTCAGATTCACTATCACTATCTAAAGACTTGTCTGCACTAGCACACAACCATTCATCATCAGACTCAATGATTTCATGGATTCGAACCCTCTCTAAATTACAAATAAGCTGTTTGATTACCTCTAATGAATATTGAACATTATCATGAGCTCATTGTCATTGTCGATGTCAACAGGGCTAGGTAAGCGACAACGTATTAGGAAGTTGGAGCTTTCTTTATCCAGTTCCTACACTCTATATATATCATCTACCAAATCAAAGTAACTTTACTAATCTGGATCGATGTTTGAAATTAGACTAACATTGGACTGGTGGTGAACAGAGAAATCAACACTTCTCTCCATTAAACACATGTATGACAACAACATTTAAATTTAGAAGACAAATTCAATCTTCAAAATTTTTCAAAGCAGAAATTTAATGAGTACGAGATTGTTTGATTTTCATAGCTCAAACTTGTCTAAGAAAATTTTTTTAAGTATAAATCTTATCACTTCTCATCCTCACAGAACTTTAACAATGGTATAACAATGGAACAACTTGAGAAAAAAATTGTGACTGACAAACAACTTGAGAAACTATCGAAAACAAATCAATCACATCCCTCAAACAAAGCTCTAACCTCAGGTAATAGACAAGGTTAGAAATCAGACAGGAGGAAGGCGACGGTGAAAGGTGAGGATGAAGGAAACAGTTGATGGAGATGACGTGGAGTTGGTGTTCACGCATAAATGTGTCTCGAGTTTTCTAGGGCTTGAAAGATGGGTCTTAGATTTTTGGGGTTTGAAAGAAGGGCGTCTCGAGTTTTCCTTTTTAATTTTTGGGAAATTTCATATTTTAGGTTTTCCAGATCAGGTTCTTGGATGTCAAGTACGGGTCTCGGGTAAGAAACATGATCTTAAAGGTTATTTCGATCATTTTATAAAAATTATTCGTAACAGATTGGACATATTTAACCTTTTTCAAATTACAGGGGGTGTCCATGTCTTTAGATAAAACAAGCCTACCCAACATTAGAACTTAACTATGAAAACATAATGAATAGGATTGGTTTTATACGGTTGATGAATTTATTGATTTATTGGTATTTTGTACACCATTGCAGAGATGATATATTTTTAAAAAGTGGACTGATCAAAGAGAAAAATATCATAAAAATCATATGCTGGAAAACTTCCAAGCAATCTAAATTTTGATGCGATTGTTTGCTCATGATCTCCTACTCTAGTACCTCATATTAAATTGCCAGTTATCTCAAAAGCTTAAGCTAAAATTTTATTAATAATACATACATATTATCTTATGTTTATCGTAAATGCCCCTAATAAGTTTCTTTTTAGAGATTTCTATATATTTTAAGAAATTATGCATTTTGAATCACAATTTAGAGTTTATTTGTTTTTGTGGTAAGGCATAACCTAGTAGTGGTAATCACATTTCTTCTCTATAGATATGGTTTGAAGTTCCAATTCCTTTATCTCTAATTTGAAAAAAAAACTAATAGAGTTTATTTTAACATAAATAGTCATTTGTCTTTATCATAAAAAGACCATATATGTAAATTATCAACTCATAACGATTGTGTTTTTAGATTGAGGAATTAGAAAATTAGGAGAGATCGAACTACTTGTTAGTAAAGGGGGAAATTGTCCCCTCACCTTTTGTAAGTTTTCCATATCATATATAATAATTTATATAAAATGTGTATACATTTACAAAGTATCTACGATTTAACCTCATTCTCAGTTTATAAGATAACCAAATTGTATACAGTCAAGGTATCACCTCAACATGTCAAGGATCCTACTAAACATGTCAAAGAATTAGTTCAACATGTCAAGGAGGGCTTCCCTTCGAATGATTTAGGAGAAGTTACTTAGATAGTTTGACAGTATTCCAATATTGTTAAACTGATACTAGCTAACTATTTTAGTTAGCTTCAATTATGTGAGTAAGCTCCTCCGTGTAACTAAGTGTACAACCAATCATGTAAGAGCATTTAGAAAGTATTAAACTAATGAGAATGCACTACCACAATAATGAATTCATACTTAGAGCTTCTTGATCGAGTTCTTCTTCTTCTTCTACCTTTCTTGTTGTCAAACTCAGTTTACTTCTCTTTCTATATTTGTATCTTTATTCTTTCATGATATTAGAGTGTTAAAGACTCACGTCAATGGCTTACCTGGGAGAAGGAAATACTCCATCAAACTTTTTTAGCAGCACACTTAGCAGTTCTTTGTAAATAAATCTATATAGAGAAAGTTATGTGATTTGGAAATCACAAGTCCTTCAACCCATCATTGGACATGGAATGGATGACATAGTTCTTGGATATTCTAAGAAACTAGAAAAGACACTTGCAAATGGCAGTGTGAATCTAGGTAAGGAAAGACCAACTCTTATTAAGTTAACTTAAGACATTAATGACTGAAGGAATTTTAGGAATTGTTGCTCAATACAAAGCCTCAACAAAAGTATGGAATTCCTTGGAAAAAAACTTTAAAGCCAATTGAAGGCAAGATTGATGCAATTAAAGAAAATCATGCAAATAGAAAGCAAAGCGAACTCTTCTATCACATAATTCTATGAAAAAATGAGAAAGATAGTATATGCCTTGAGAACTGTTGGCTGCCTTTTATCAAATCAAGACATGAGTCTAAATATCCTAAATAGATGAGGATCATAATATGACCCAGTTGTGTCAACATAACTTCAAGAACTAATGACATTTCAGTTGAAGAAATGCAATCCCTACTGACGTGTCATGAGAGCAGACATGAAAGGCAACTAGTTTTGAGTGAGAATGCACTAAGAATGAGTGTGAATGTGACTACCCATTTTGGAAACAAGAAAGGATCCTTTGGGAACCAACAAGTTTTTAATGGGAATTCACAGAACCACGCCTAACATGACAACGATAATGCCCAGGTTCTTTAATAGAAGTGGAAATCAAGGTTTTAGAGGCAGTTTCAATAGAAAAGGAGGATAAGGAAAAAATGGCAAAGGAGGAAATATTTGTCAAGTTTGTGGAAAAGTAAGTCATTCTACTAGTATATGTTACTATAGATATGAAAAAGTTACTCAATGAGGTTTCAACACCTCAAAGAATGGTAACACATTCAACTAGGGAAACTCACAGAATCCATATGCTTTTATGGTTTCTCCATCAGCTTACATTGCCTCACCAGACTCCATTTACGATCAAGTTTAGTATGCAGATAGTGCTGTTACCAACCATGTGAACTCAGAGCTTGAGACTCTCAGTCTATCTTATGAATGCACATGCCCTGAAAAGCTTGCAGTTGCGAATGGTAAGTGCCTGACTTAGATTCAGCATTGCTTCCTTCAAATTCCTTTCCTTTAAAGCTTAATTATTTACTTAGAGTTCCTGATATTAAAAAGAATCATATTAGTATATCTAAATTGACCCTTGACAATGATGTTTACATTAAATTTCATGCTGATTTCTGCTTGGTAAAGGACAATGCCATGGGAATACTTATTTTGTGAGAAATTTTTAAGGATGGCCTCTAATTGTTGATGTACCCAAATGTTAAGAATCCATCTGCTTAACATACTAATGTTCAATATGCTATTCCTTTGCTAAAAGAAAAATGTAATCTGTCTCTTTCATGTCAAGATTATACATATACTCAATCATCATCTATAAAGAATTCTCATATTCTGTCTTTGTGTAAAGAATTCTTACCTTTTCTGAGTATGCTTCTGTGCATTCTATCAATTTTGTTGTTACTTCATTTGATATCTCATCTGATGTTTCCATTGATATTGAAAAATAAAAAGCATGTCATAAATAAGATACTATTACTGATATCTGGCATAAGAAATTGAGACACCCAGCACAAAATATATTAGATAAAGTTCTAAAGTCATGCAATCTCTCACCCTAGAAACTATCTAGCTTATGCACAACATGTCAAAAGGATAAGTGTCACACATTGCCATTCAATGTTTATAAATCACTATCCACTCAAGCTTTAGAATTAATGTTCACTGATCTATGGGGACAATCTCCTATAGCTTCAAGGAAAGGGTTCAGATATTACATATCATTTCTAAATGATTATAGTAGATTCACTTGGATTCTTCCTCCGAAGCTAAAAAATGAAACCTTACAAGTGTTCAGTGCATTTAAGACCTTTGCAGAAAAGTAATTTGAGAGACCTCTTAAAACCCTTCAATCTTATTGGAGTAGGGAGTTCATGATCTTTACTAATGAACTTCAAAAACCTGGGATAAATTTTAGACACCATTGTCCTCGCATCCATGAACAAAATGGAAAGATAGAGAAAAAAACATTGGCATATTGTAGAGCCTGGTCTAACTGTGCTAGTGTTGGAATGTGTCCATAAAGTAGCGTGTAATAACTATTTATTTATATTTAGTTATTTCTCAGACATTTGTATTACTGAATTTTTTATGAATAAATTGAAAGTTTTATTTTAAATTAAAGCATTTTTATAAATTACTTAAGTCCGGGAACTATTGTCAATGAAAGAAGAGTGAGGACGGAAACGTTTCCAAATGAACTCTTCTGAAATAGTTTAGAACGATATCCGCAGTCTTAGGATTGACTGGGCAATCGAATCTGATTACGATCATTAGGTTGAACCATTGGATGTCAGTCTTAGGGCATAAGAGCGAAGACTCAAATGGTTAACCTAGACGTGTTATGAATATGTTGAATAGACTAGTAATAAATTAGTTTAGAGCCCAAAACTAATTACCTAGCTCTAAATCTAATTGTTACACCTTAAGGGTATTTTGGTAATTACCTTAATCTTGAGGTGTATGCGTAACTTGACTTGGTTTGTTGAAGTCTTTAACATATCAAATGAGTGAGCTTGAATTAGCGTGTAATACCACCTTATGCTTTATCGATGGGTGTGTAAGCAAATTAATTAAATAGGAGTTGCATGATTCATAGAGATGAAAATTTATGGTTGAATTGTAAAAGTAATAATATCACATTATGTTTTATCGATGGGTGTGTAAGTAAATTAACTTGGCGAAGTATTCGATGAAATGAGTCATTGAATAAGACTTGTGAATTCTACGAGATAATTCACTATAATGTTTTTCTTATTCACAGTCAATAAAAGAGTTAAGGAAATAATAACAAGAGAGGCAAAATGGTAATTTTACATTCTACTCTTGTTCCTAATATTCATGATGGGGATTCTGTTAAAATATTACATGGACCGTGAAAATAAATAGAGTTCAACATAAAATGTAGTGCGCATGAATCGAGAGTTGATTCGACATCGAACTTATAGTGCAGTCGTACACTGTAAGAATTAAATAGGTCAAGAATTTATGGAGATAAATTCACCGGGTATTTGAATCCAAAGTTTTGTTCATGTGGGTCTATTCGGTCTCAGAAATAGCTTAGAGAACAGGAATAGAAAAATGAACTAAGTTGGACCAAAATATGTTTTGGTGCCGAGGCATATTTCCCAGACCTATATGTGATAGGTGATGTCACTTAAGTTAGTTAAGTGTAATTGTTGTATTGAATTAATCATTTATTATTTTTTTAATTATTAGATAATTAGTTAATAAAATAAAATAATTAATTAATTGATAATGATCAATTATATTTATCATTTGGATTGATGAATTTTGATACAACTAATACTCTAAGAGATCATGTAATTTTTCGACAATAATAGATAATTAGGGGAATTTTTGAAAATTTTATAATATATGACTAGATATGTAAATACTGAAAATTACCTTTCGATAATTATCTAACAACAATTTGATTGCAAAGAGATAACTAGTATTAGATATAGTTGTTGTTATCAACATAAAAGAAATATATTTTCTCCTCTAACTACTATTGTCACCGAAATTAATCTGAAGAAGGAAGATTTGATCTTTCTTTTTCAATTGTTTTGAGAGCCCACACTCAAATTTCTACGTAAAACTCTTCTGAAATTCGAAAATCGTTTGTGAAATATCAAGCTCGTGATTTTGATCTTAAAACTTGAAGAACACGAAGAATGCTCGAGAGAGTTTCACCAGTTCAAAAATTCTCCGATATAGAGTAAATATGAAAAATTATTTTCTCTTAATCTATTCGTGTTAATATCGTATATGCATGATGAAACTAAAATTAGTTTTAAATTATTTAATATGATTAAATAAGTTAAATCGAAAAATTTTGATATTCTGCCCATGAACCATTTGTGGTTCAAATCTAATTTTCTTCAATTTTAAAACCGATCGATCCTAGTAGTTGGTATTAGAGTGTAGGTTTAAGATTATGCATATAGATAATTAAAATGAACGTATTGTGAATTTTATGGATATTGGCATATGTTTGATGGTAGATTCAAAATTGTGTTGAATATGTTTTGTGATTGGATCCCAAACTATTGACTCTAAACGTTTTTTATTTAGAATTGATGTACACCAAATTTGAGGCATAGAAATTTATGTAATTTAATTATTTTATTTTTTGTAAATTTTAAATTCGTTGTAAATTCATCGTCGCCTCGAAATCATCACCAGAAATCGCTCGAAATCGTCGTTGTGAAGTCGCCGGACAGCCACCGAGAAGGCGCCAGAAAATGCTATAGTTCATGCTGGTTGTTCACTGGTGAGTTGTTCACGCCGGTACTGTTCACTAGCGGTACTGTTCATGCTAGTACTGTTAACCAGCAGTACTGTTTCATTGCTGACAGTCGCTCGCCACCACTGGCTACCACTGGCCGCTGCTCGCCGCTATTTCCATGTGTTGTCCCTTGCATGGTAGAGTCTTAATCAAATTAGGAAACCTACAAGTTTTAAAAACCCATGGTTTTAGGAAACCTAGGGTTTTTGAAAAACGTTAGGTGAATCAGTCACGATAGAGGGAATTTTTCTATAATTGATGCTATTACTTACTATTCCAGTTTTTTGTCAAGACGAGAAAATAATGATTGAATCGGTTTTGGTATTCGCTGAAAAAGTGAGGCTTTACTTGACGAGTAGACCTTAGTTACACGCTTATTGGGACCTGTAAGAAGCTGAGTTTATTTGCTTTCTTTCGTCATAGTAGTTGGAAAAAGAAAAAGTAAAAATAGCAGACTAGTAGTCCCATTCAAATTTTTAAATATGATTTCAAAATAAAATTTAGTCCCTTATTTAATTATTTCATTTTTTATAAATTTTAAATTCATTGTAAATTCATTGTCGCCTCAAAATCGTCATCAGAAATCGCTCAAAATCGCCGCCGAGAAGTTGCCGGACAGCCACAGAGAATACGTCAGAAAATGCTATTGTTCACACCAGTTTTGTTCACTGACGCTACTGTTCATGCCAGTACTGTTAACCAGCGGTACTATTCACCGCTGACCGCCGCTCGCTACCATTAGCTACTGCTCGTTGCCGCTGGCCGCCGCTCGGCGCTATTGCCATGTGTTGTCCCTTGCATGGTAGAGTCCTAATCAGATTAGGAAACCTACAAGTTATGGAAACCCATGATTTTAGGAAACCTAGGATTTTTGAAATATGATTTCAAAATAAAATTTAGTCCCTTATCTAATTTTAATTTAATTTGGTAAATTTTTCGACACTTGTATAATTGTAATTTTTTTAAATTGTTTTCAAAATAAATCAATTTATTAATTACTTGGTAATTATTTTATCAATGTAAAAATATGTTGGGAAATTAAAAAATTTAAATTGAAAATTATTTTTAAAAATGTGACTAATGTTTTATAAAGTACAAAATGGAGATGAAGGAGCAATTTACAGACGCCATGGAGATTAGTTCATAAATTTATTTTTAATTTATTTTTTATTCTTTTATGGGTTGTAATTAGAAATGAACTAATAGGGGGTTAAATTTAAATATATGATTTAATTTTAATTGTGTATCATCATATAACATGCTATATAGGTTAGAGATATGCCAATATCAAATTGCCATGTAGCATGTACATGCATCATTATAGATTAATTGATAATGATTATTATTTAATTACAATGTGAAATTTATAATGGTTATGATTTTAAATTGAAATTTAAAATTAATAAAGGATTTATAAATTTCATCACAATTTTTAAATTAATAAAAGTTATGTTTTTTGAAAACCAACCGATAGTCCAATTTTTTTTCAAAAACTAAGTGGGATGGTCGTTTACGTTGAAACGTTCACAAGGTCTTCAACGCAAACTTGATTGTGCCATGAGGAAGGGTTAGAACCGCCCATAGCGGTCCTCACTTGAATGTGAGAAACTTTGGAATCGTGTGGTTTTGAGTCATCGAGTTACTTCTGAAGCTACGACTTCTAAACAGAGTAGTGGGGCAGGGCCGTCCCATAAACGGACTGTTAGTCTATAGCAACTTTTAAGATTCGATGCGTTAGTTAAACACTTAGACCGAAGCACATTGGAATTCCCCCATAGGGGCTATTCAATGAGGACAAGGTGACCAAAATTATTGGTGATTGGTTAAGCTAGATGTGGAGACATTTGAGCATTCACCAAACGCGAGGAGTTTCTCGATACGATAGTAGATAATTTGGATTTCATCCCTCGATGAGACAAGTTATCATTTTTTATTGTAAAATCATAGAGGAAATATTTTTTTAATGGATTTTAAAATATTTAGTAGTTGCATCATGCATCACACTTTCTTAAACAATTGAGCATTTATTTACACCACTTTATTTTTCTTTTCAGTAACCATGTGCTATCCTATTTCTCAACTATTCTTAACGTGAACGAATTCAACGGTGAAAATTATGTGGATTGAAAATGAAATCTTGATATCGTGATGACGATAGAAAAGCACAAGTTCATGCTCACTACCCATTTTCCCTTGAGCCTATTGCTGAATCGACGCAAGAGAAAAATGATGTTTATGCTTCATGGCTACGTTATGATGAGATCACCAGATGTTACGTCTTGGCATCTATGAGTAATGTGTTGCAACAACAGCATCAGAACTTTGAGATTGCCATTGATATGATGTTAAACATCACTGAAATGTTCAGGTATCAGGGTCGTCAAGCCAGATAGAGAGTTGTGCATAACTTCGTGAACTATGTGATGGAACCTAGAACTCCTGTTAGAGAACATATGATGTTGATATTAAGTTATCTGTACGAGATGGAGATCATGGGTGCTACTGAGGTTAATGGCGAGACTCAAGTGGATATGATCCTAGAGACTTTGCCCAGTGCCTATAAGAACTTCAAGCATAATTATTCGATTAATAAACTGAACTACTCACTTCCTGAGCTCATGAAGGAGCTGCAAGCTGCTGAGACCCTATTTTTGAAAGGCAAGAGGAAATCTAGAGAGGCTAACTTTACTTAAAGTATCCCTTCCGCCTCTAGCTCTAATAAGAAACAGAGAAGAGGTCCAAGGAAAGTGAATAAGCTAAAGCCGAGAGCTGCCAAAGGCAAGAGCACCGCGAGAGTAGATAAGTCGAAAGACAAGTATCATCACTGTGGAGCTGCTGGTCATTGGATGGTTACTAAGGCCTGTTATGTAGCTCACTCTACTTTTTCTTGAAGTGTAGACTCTATAGCTACTAAACACATCTATTCCTCCATGTAGGGGTTTAAGAAAATCATAAGGCTTAGCAAGAGCGAGTTCAGCTTCCATTGGAGGAATGAAACACTAGTATCGACTGCTTTAGTGGAAACTTTTAAATTATGTTTTGAGAAACATTTTATTATTATACGTGATGTTTATTATATCCTGAGTTTTGGGAAGAATTTTATTTCTATTGGTGCATTAATTGAGCAATGATTTGATCTAAAATTCATTGATAAAGATATTGTTATTTTTGTAAATGAATGCTTAATTACTGTTGCACGAATGATTAATAAATTGTATCACGTAAAATGTATAGTACCCATGATTTGTCACACTAAAGTGAATATCGATTCACATAGGGATAGTAAAAGGTTGAACTATGACTCAACCGATCTATCCTATATGTGGCACTTACGTCTTAGACATATTAGCCTAGACAGGATTAAAAGACTTGCGAAGGATGGTCCTTTGCAATCTTTAAGTGTGGATCCTCTACCCACATGTGAATCCTGTATAGAAGGTAAAATAACCAAGAGACCTTTTTAATCAAAAGGTCAAACAGCCGCTTGATGCTTGAACTCATACATAGTGATGTATGTGGGCCATTGAATATCCAAGCAAGAGAAGGTTATGAATACTTTGTAACATTCACTGACGACTACTCACGTTTTGGTCATGTTTATCAAATGCATAAAAAGTCTAAGACTTTTGAAAAGTTCAAGGAATATAAGACCTTAGTTGAAAAGCAATTAGAAAAATAAATCAAAACACTACGATCTGATCGTGGTGGAGAGTACTTGCTAGGATAGTTCGAGGACTTTCTTAAGGCATAATGTATTCTCGCTCAACTTACAGCACCTGGTATACCATAGCGAAATGGTGTGTCAGAAAGAAGGAACTGAACTCTGATGGATATGGTTAGATCCATGATAAGTTATTCATCCCTCCTAAATTCTTTCTAGGAATATGCCTTATTAACAACAACATATATTCTTAACCAAGTTTCCTCAAAGATGATGCCTGGTACACCATATGAAAGCTGGTATGGGCGAAAGTCATCCATTCACCATTTAAGAATATGGGGTTGCCCAGCATATGTTCTAAGACTGAAGATAAGCAAGTTGGCCAGTCATTCAATATTGTGCATGTTTGTAGGATATCTTATGGGAACGAAGGGGTATATCTTTTACAGTACGACTGACAAGAAAACATTCATTAGCACGAATGCTCATTTTCTCGAAGAGTGTCATATTAAAAGTGTATAGCCGAGAAGCACAGTTTTGCTAGAGGAATTATTTAGTGGGAGAATACCGACTCCTCAATCAGAAATTATTTCTGATTAAATAATGAAATAACCATGACAGGAGCCAGAGTCTATAGAGCATCGACGTAGTGGGAGAGTTGTGAGACAACTTGAAAGGTACATGTCCTATGGAGAAGCTTTGACAACTGTCTCAGACAAGGACATAGATGAACCGATCTCTTACTTGGAGGCCATTGCTGGTCCTATAGAAACTTATGGAAGGAAGCCATGGACGTTGAGATATATTTGATGTACTCGAACGGAGTCTAGAAACTTGTAGATCCTCCTGAAGGGATAAAAACCGTAGGATGAAAATGGATCTATAAGAAGAAAAGAGGTCCGAATGGGAATGTAGAGACATTTAAAGCTAGGCTAGTACCCAAGGGCTACACCCAAAAGGAAGGTATAGGCTACGAGGATACCTTGTCACCCGTAGCCATACTTAAATCCATCCGAATCCTTTTGTTCATTGTTGCTACCGTTGAATATGAAATATGGTAAATGGACGTCAAGACTGCCTTTCTGAATGGCAATCTTGAAAAGCGCATTTATATGGCTCAACCAGACTGGTTTATGGAGAAAGGTCAATAGGGTAAAGTTTATGAACTACAGAAGTCCATTTATGGATTTAAGCAAGCGTCACGGTCGTGGAATATTAGATTTGATGTAACTGTTAAGAACTATGATTTTGAACAGTTGGCGGGCGAACCCTGTGTGTATAAGTTGATACACGAAGGGAAGTTGGTTTTTCTAATCTTGTACATAGATGATATTCTACTCATTGGAAATTATGTAGGAAAACTGTCTGATGTCAAGTTTAGACTTACAAAGCAATTTGACATGAAGGATTTTGGAGAAGCTATATTTGCCTTAGGTATTCAGATCTTTCAAGATCACACTTTCTCAAGCATTTGATATTGTTAAGGTGTTGAATCGCTTTAGTATGCAAAACTCTAAGAAGGGATTTCTTCCCTTTAGACATGGAGCCAGCCTCTCCAAGGAGCAGTCTTCCAAGACTCCTCAAGAAGAGGAAGACATGAGAAGGATACTCTAT
Source organism: Datisca glomerata (assembly GCA_003255025.1). Lineage (NCBI taxonomy): Eukaryota > Viridiplantae > Streptophyta > Magnoliopsida > Cucurbitales > Datiscaceae > Datisca > Datisca glomerata. The sequence goes on along the minus strand of QANY01004517.1, from coordinate 104,323 downwards.
GCCTCATCCGTAAGAAACCTCATGTTTGCAATGCTTTCCACTAGACCTGATATTTGCTGTGTTGTGGGCGTAGTAAGTCATTTCCAATCTAATCCTAGAATCGAGCATTAGAATACCGTCAAGCATATACGTAAGTAGCTTAGGAAAACAAAGAATTACAAGCTTGTGTTTTCAGGTGGTGACTTGAATATGACGGGGCACACAGATTTCTATTTTCAAGCTGATAAGGATTCCAAAAGGTCTACTTGAGGATCGATGTTCATCCTGAATGGTGGAGCAATTGTATGGAGAAGTATCAAGAAATCTTGCATTGCTGATTCTACCATGGAAGCTGAATATGTGGCAGCTTGTGTGGCTGCAAAGGAGACTGTATGGCTTAGGAAGTTCTTGAAGACTCTGAAAGTTATTCCAGACGCTGACAAGCCCATGACACTTTATTGTGATAACAGTGGGGCTGTAACAAATTCTAAGGAACCTAGAAGTCATAAGAGATCCAAACACATAAAACGTAAGTATCACCTTATTAGAGAGATTGTTCAACGTGGAGATATTATGGTTACGCATATTTTGACGGTCAATAATCTGGAAGATCCATTCACGAAGACTTTAAGCAGTAATGTTTATGACGGTCATCTGGAGGGCTTGGGGATAAGAGATTGTACACGCCTACTTTATTCCAAGTGGGAGATTATTGGAATGTATCCATAAGTAGCGTGTAATAACTATTTATTTATTTTAGTTATTTCTCATACATTTGTATTATTGAATTTTTTATGAATAAATTGAAAATTTTATTTTAAATTAAAACGTGTTTATAAATTACTTAAGTCCTGGAACTATTGTCAATGAAAGAAGAGTGAAGACAAAATGTCTGCAGACGAACACTTCTGAAATAGTTCAGAATGATATTCGCAGTCTTAGGATCGACTGGGTAATCGAATCTGATTACGACTGTTAGCTTAAATCATTGGATGTCAGTCTTGGGGCATAGAGTGGAGACTCAAATAGTTAACATTGATGTGTTATGAACATGTTGAATAGACCGATAATAAATTAGTTTAGAGCTCAAAATCGTTTATCTAGCTCTAAATCTAATTGTTACACCTTAACGGTATTTTCATAATTACCTTAATCCTGAGGTGAATACGTAACTCTACTTGGTTAGTTGCAATCTTTGATATGTTAAATGAGTGAGTTTGAATTGGTGTTCAATACCTCGGCTGTTGGGATTGTAATTTAATTAAATAGGAGTTGCGTGATTCACTGATATAGAAATTTGTGATTGGATTGCAAAAACAACAATATCACCTTATGCTTTATTGGTGGGTGTTGAATAAATTAACTTAACCAAGTATTCGATGAAATGAATAATTGAATATGACTTATGAATTGTACTAGACAATTCACTATACTGTCTTTCTTATTTACAGTCAATAAAGGAGTTAAGAAAATAATAATAAGATGGGTAAAATGATAATTTTATATTCTGCTCTTGTTACTAATATTCACGATGGATATTATGTTAAAATATTTTGTCGACTGTGAAAATAAATAGAGTTTATTTACACCAATAGAAAATATAGCGTGCAATCGAGAGTTGATTCAGCATCGAACCTATAGTATAGTCATACGATATCAGGATTAAATAGGTCAGGAAAGTATATTTGGACTACAAGATCAAACCAGATTCTAGAGCAAGATTTGATAAGTAATAGTCAACAAATTGGAATTCATTTATCAACAGATTCTTTTCTTCCATTTGAATTCATTTCGATAATTCTTTTAGCTGCTTTGATAGGCGCAATTGTTGTGGCTCGCCAGTAAAAAATCTTTAGAACTAGCAACTACAATCTCAATTTCACTTTGTTCTATAGAGATAAATTTTCCTGGTAATTGAATCCTAAGCTTTGTTCATGTGGGTCCATTTGGTCTCAGAAATAGCTTAGAGAACAGAAATAGAAAAACGAACTAAGTTACCAAAATTGTTTTGGTGCCAAGACATATTTCATACACATATATGAGATAAGTGATGTCACTTAAGTTAGTTAAGTGTAATTATTGTATTGAATTAATTATTTATTATTTTCTAACTATTAGATAATTAGTTATATAAAATTAATTAATTATCTAATTGATAATGATTAATTATATTTATTAATTGGATTGATGAATTTCGATATAAGTAAAACTTTAGGAGATTATGTAATTTTCGGCAATAACAGATAATTAGAGGAATTCTCAAAAAAATTATAATATGAGTATATTTGTAAATACTAAAAATTATTTTTTGATAACTATCTAATAGCAATTTGATTGCAGTAGAGATAACGAGTATTAGATACAGTTGTTGTTATCAACATAAAATAAAAAGGTTTTCTCCTCTCACTACTATTGCCACTTAAATTAATCTTAAGAATGAAGATTTGATTTTTCTTCTTCAATCCTTTTGAGAGCCCACACTCAAATTTCTATGTAAAATTCTTCTGAGATTTATTTTTGAAATTAACGGGTGGTTGTTGGTGGACTAATTTAGAAATCATTTATGAAAAATCAAGTTCGTGATTGTGATCTTAAAGCTTGAAGAATATGAAGAACACTTGAGGGAGTTTCACCAATTCAAAAATTCTCTGATACAGAGTAAAGATGAAAAATTATTTTCTCTTAATCTATTCATTTTAATATCATATATGCATAATCAAACTAAAGTTAGTTTTAAATTATTTGATATGATTAAATAAGTTAAATAAAAAAATTTGATATTCCCTTCACGAATCGTTCATGGTTCAAATCTACTTTTCTTTAATTTTAAAACTGATCGATCCTAGCAGCAAGCTTAAGCCTAACTTCCATTAACCTTCTAGTGGGATGCCTTCCAAACTTCTATTTTTCTCATTAACAGGATGCCAATCAATGTTCTAAATTTTGAGACATGCCCTATCAAAAACTATTCTATAGGTTTCCAGAGTATAGCAACCTAAAAACTTTGGATGTGTATGTTTTCCCTATCTTAGGCTATATGACAGACAGACGTTTGATTTTCATTCAGAACTACATGTTTTCATTGGCTACTCTCCAAATCATAAAGGTTTCAAACGTTTACATCCTTCTGGAAAAATTTACATCTCAAGGAAATTTATTTTTTATGAACATTATTTTCCTTATACCTTTCTTTTTATTGACACACAGTGTAAAAACCTAAAAATAATAGCAAAATTGGTCAATTCCCTATACTAATGTCTGAGTTTAATCCTAATTTGTTGTTTGGTCAGCAGAATATGCCAAATTTGGACTCCAACAATGAAGGCACATCTGAGAATTCCTCTTAAAAGAAAATTCCCAGACCTGAGTCCTCATCACAGCAGCAACTGCATCAGAAAGTCATTCTACATCAGGTAATAATTCTCTTCCAGTTTCTCACTCTCAATTTGATTTTAGCCAAACTGTTGATTTTCCTTCTATCACAAATAATTTAGCAGTAGACATTAATACTCCTACTACTTAACACATTTCTAGTAGTATTCCTATTGCTTCTAGATCCTCACACCAAATGGCCACTAGGTTAAAGAATGGAATCGTCAAACCTAAAGTCGACGCTGCAACTAAAAAACATTGTCCTACCCTTGACTTACCAACTGAACCTCAAAATGTCAAACAAACACTTATCAATCCTAATTAGAAGAAAGCCATGATAAAGAAATACAATGCCTTCTTAAAGAATGACACCTGGGAACTCATTCCTTACTCACCATCTATATCATTAGTGGAAAATAAGTGGGTTTTGAAACTTAAGCTTAATCTTGGTGGTAGCACTCAAAAACATACATCTAGGTTGGTAGAAAAATGGTTTCACCAAACTCTAGGCATAGACTTGACTAAGACCTTCAGTCCATTCATTAAATCTACAACAGTCAGTGTAATTCTTCAACTAGCAGTATCTTATAACTGGAAAATCAAACAAGTGGATGTTAATAATGCTTTTTTGATTAGATTTTTGAGTGAAACAATGTTTATGCCTCAGCCTGAAGGCTTCATAGACTCATAGAGACAACACTTTATGTGTAAGTTAAAAAGAGCTTTGTAGGGCTCGAAATAAGTCCCAAGGGCTTGGTACGATAGGATCAAAACTGTTATTCTGAATTTTAAAAATGCAAGGTAAAAAACCTCCTTATTCACTTTAACTCCAGGAAAGATGTGTTATACTTATTGGTCTATGTAGATAATATTCTACTGGCGGGGAGCAATGGGCAGATCAAACAAGTTGTAAACCATCTACAAAAACCTTTACTCTGAATGATCTAGGTGATCTACACTACTTCTTGGGTGTTAAAGTTCACATGAACACAAAAGGCATGTTCCTCACCCAAACCAAGTACATTACTGACATTATTAAGAAAATCAAGATGGAAGGTGCCAAAGTAGTAACTTCACATGCATCTACATCACTTCAGCTCAGTAATATAGAAGTCGAACCTATGACTGATGCAACTCTGTTAAGAAGCACCATAGGTGCCCAGTAATCTCTCCATCACTAGAACTGACATAAGTTTCATTGTTAATAAGCTTAGTCGATTTATCCATCAACTTACTCTCACTCATTGGCAGGCTTGCAAAAGGTTGTTAATGTATCTAAAAGGCACAATTTTAGAAGGCTTGAGACTAAAACCTTCACCTGAACTTTCCTTAGAAGCCTATTCCGACTTAGATTGGGCAGGTGATAACAGTGACCTAAAGTCAACAGGAGCTTATTTGATTTTCCTAGGAGGTAATTTCATGTCATAGTCTTCTAAGAAACAACCAATAGTCTCAAGATCTAGCACAAATCAAGTGAATACAGGGTACTTGCTAATGATGCATCTGAGTTACAATGGCTTAAGAGTCTTCTGTTTGAACTTGGACTTTTCTGTACACAACCAGTCATCCTTTGGTGTGATAACATAAGTGCCTTAGCACTAGCTTCAAATCCTATTCTTCATGCCAGGATAGAACATGTGGAGCTTGATGTCTATTTTATCAGGGATAGGGTTCAATAAAACCAGCTAGCAGTCAGGTTTGTTCCTTCAGTAGACCAATTTGAAAAATTGTTGAGGTATCTAAGAGCGGGATCTGATTTAAATCTTTAAATTGACCAAATTGTATAAAATACTTTAATTATTACTAGTTAAAGATAAACATGTGATGCATGTGATCGAAACTATTCAGTTTAAGCCCAAGCTAATGAATTATTCTACTAGCTTCAAATCCTATTCTTCATGCTAGGATAAAATATGTGGAGCTTGATGTCTATTTTATCAGGGATAAGGTTCAATAAAACCAACTAGCAGTCAGGTTTGTTCCTTCAGTAGACCAATTTGAAAAGATTGTTGAGGTATCTAAGAGCATGATCTGATTTAAATCTTTAAATTGACCAAATTGTATAAAATGCTTTTATTATTCCTAGTTAAAGATAAATTTGAGGCGAAACTATTCGTTTAAAGCCTAAGCTAATGAATTATTCTACTTATAGGTCTACAGGAAATTGACCAAAGTTGAAGTACAATACTTGGAATTTTTTTTTACATTCTGAATTGTAGATCAAATATCATTAGTTTTATATCCGTAAAAGATTGAGAGCTTTATGTTATTAATTATAAATTAGATTATACGTTGTATATCAAGACACTTCAGTATTATTCCGATAGGATTGTACTATAGTATCATCATAAACTTTACAACGTTATTAAATTTATTATGATGTGAAAACTATATTAGAATAAGCTTTACACTATCATATATATATATATGATAGTGCATATTCTTGCACTTCATGTAAATTTTTAACTAACATCATACTATGTTTAGTGAAAATTTATTTGGTGTCTTTTTAAATTCTAGAACGCTTATTTTTCTGATTATCTTTTTCTTAATTTTTGCAAGTTTCATTTCAGGTTCGTTTTTAGTAGAATAATTACATTTTTTTTAACTTTACATTTGTTTGATTTAAAAAGATAATTCGGATGTGTGAAGACTTATTTGATCAATATGAGATCCTTCTTACACTTTTTTTGCTAATTAGCTGTTCGAATACTTGAATGAAAATCTTTGTAGTACCCATATAACAGGAGTTGGTAATAATTCACAAATCTATATATGTTTTCGAGTAACATGTAATAAAAGTTTTCTTACAAAATTGAAATGATTTTTCTTAAATTATTATGGCATCATAATTACAAATCAGAAAATTTTTGAAAAAACCAATAATAGTAGGACTGGGATTTCGAATTTCACCTCAATAGTGATAAATCAAACTTTTCAGTCCTGAAAAAAAAATCTGAGTTCTGTATCTATGAAATTAAAAGTTAAACGTTCGTTAGCATTGCACACATGAAAGAAGAATAAACAAATAAAAGTTGCTTAGCGACTGTGGGATACTGGGATACACCTTCATACAGAAAATCCTGTACAATTAACCCCTTAAGAGAAAATCAGTCGACTCTATGTCTTCAATTACTCCTGAAGTTACATGCATCATCTTCATGCCTACGGCCGGCCATGTATGTCCATAAATTATTTGTTTTTTGCTCACCGGTAAACATCTCTATAAAATTGGATTAAATAGTGTCTAATTATGCAGCCAACTCTTATGCTAAGTAGTTAAAACGACATTTTGAAAGCGATTGAGCCAGCGTTTTTAATGTGCATTATTCCGAGCATCAATTAACTGACTAAATTGAAAAAGGGTAGCTTCATGATGACGGACGAAGGCTTCAGGCTTCACGGTGGGTTTTGCGGCCGGTCAACTCGTGACGCCAGAACAAAGGCTTCGTTTTGGTGGAAGAAGGCTTCTGAATGGCTGATGAAGGCGTCGCAGTGGATGAAGAAGGCTTCGCTCTCAGCCGTGGTGGTGGAAGGAGAGGTATTTTCATATAGGAGTTTCATGCTTGTAGAGAGAGAATGGATGTTTTGATTTTGAGTGTTTCTATACCGGCTAAATAATTGATCAAGTTTTGAGTGATCAAATCACGTGACAACTATTTATAAGTTATTTTATTAAATTATTTTAATAAATCATTAAACACCAACCTATAAATAATTGTCACATTATTTAATCATTTAAAATTTGATCGATTAATTAATTACTCTATAATTATTTTTTTTATTTTTATAATTTGGATTCAAATGTGTAGTTAATTTCTTACAAGAATGTTATAGTTAGACTTTCCGTGTTTAATTAGTTACTGATACTTAAATAGAGTTATTTTTACAAGAACAAAAGTTATGGGCCATGTTTGGGTCATTCATGATTTTGTCTTCTTTGTGCATTCCATGATTATTGAGGAGTTTTAGACATATAGGCTATATTTAGCCTCTAGATACTTAAACGGAAACAGTTTTAAAACATTAGAAAATTGTCAGCTTGCAAGCAGTATTTATAAAATATATTTTAGTTTTAGCAATATATGCAATATATATAAGGTAATAATTAGATTAAAAAGTAAAACAATTTAGTAATTTAGTTTGCTATAAAAAAGAATACCAAAAAAATAACAGGAAAGGTATGGTATCAATAAAATCGATACACACTTTTGTATGGTATGGCTATTGATGAAGTAGACGAATCAATGTGATGATTATGTGGCATGCGCTTCGTTTGGTGCTTCTAGTCGAGATGCACGCCCTGACGTCCTACACATTCAGATTCGGCCAAGACAGAAATGATCAGGAAGCGAATCACGGCATCACCCCATGCTTGGAGCCTTGGAATGGATGAGCAAATCGAGGCATTCCGGCAAGGCAACATGCCATCGCCTAGACTGCCTGCCTAGGCAGCGTTGCCAGCACCAAATGGGAGGCAACGCTAGGAGTCTTGACATGGATGGGCACGTCGAGGCACCGCGGCAAGGCAACACCCTAGAGCCTAGGCAGCGTTTGCAGTACCAAAAGGGCGCCCATGTTAGGTGCCTTGACATGGATGGGCATTTCGAGGCAGCACGCCAAAGCGCTGCAAGCCTAGACAATTTTTGCAGCACCAAGGAGCGTCCATGCTAGAGGGCTTGACACAGATGAGCATGTTGAGGCAGCGACAAGACAGCACACCAGTACCTAGTGTTACTAGCCTAGGCAGCATTGGCAGCCCCAACGTGACGCTCGTGCTAGGAGCCTTGACATTGATGATCACATCGAGGCACCGTGACATGGTAGCACGCCACCGCCTAGCTCTGACCACCTAGGCGTTAGCAACACCATGGCCATGCTAGGAGGAGCCTCAGCAGGGATGAGCACGTCGATATAGCGTCATAAGGCAGCAAGCCACCGCTTAACACTACTCATAATATCGGCATACTTCGACCGAAATTGACACTTTACTAGTTGTCTTCATAATATGTAAATATTTAGTTAGGTTCAATAAATTACTATTTAAACATATCTGAACAGGATAGGTCAATCATAAGAGTCCATGATTATCGGGTTGTCAAAAGATGGCAATGAGGCGGATGACGAGGGAAAGCGCTGAAGAGGTGGAGTCAATTAAAGATGATGTGACAGTCAAAACAGCCAACTAAGATCCAAATTCGGTCAAGGAGGTTATTATAACCACCACGATTGGCCAACCAACTCAATCACAATAAATCTTTATTTTATCTTTGTAACCCGGCTACGGAGGGAAAGGCCTATAAATACCTCTCTATGTATCAGTGAAAAGTAATTGAATAAAAGCAAACTTACATATTACTACTCAAATCTCATTGTCTTTTACCCAAAATATTATTACTCTTAGAATTCAAATTAAGTAGAGGGAAAATCCATTTAAAGATTGGTGCTCTCGTTGAGAGATTCGAGCGAAATACTCAAGGAAGAATGAACTATAAACAGCATCAAGGATGCCTAGAACGAGATCAAGCATTACATGAGATTCTGAGAGTAGGGTCGAATCCCAGATTCAACCTAAGCAGGAAAACCAGGATGCATAGGCAGTGATAAAGGCTATATTAGCAAGGATGGCAAATCTGAAAAATAGAAACAATGAAACCCTACACACAACCTTGATGCACTGTAGGAATAAGTAGCCACGTTACAACAAGAAATAGTGCAAAGCCATACGGGAACTAAGTCAACATTTCAATGTAGGTGAGCATGAGAATCGAAGGGAACAAGCAGCTAGGGAAGAGAACCAAGACGATGCGCCTGCAGATCGCACAGGCTAGAATATGAACAATGATCCACTACTGAATGAAGAAGGAGATGTGTAATACAAAAATGAGGATGGTTGTTTGGATCAATGAAACAAAAGAGGGTGTGACAGAACACGACATAAAAAATGTTTGAAAGGAAAATGGATGAAGTGATCAGGCTGGGCACCACGATTATAGGGAACCTAGACTCACTGTCTAAAACACCATTAACCCCTGAAATTCTAACCGCTCCAATCCCGAAGAAATCTGTGACTTTGAAGTTCAAATATTACACTAGAAGATGGACCCCGCCGATCATCTGTGGAGATTCTAGCAAATGATGGCTCTAAATCAACATGAAAACGCGTTTATGTGCAGGATGTTCCCAACAAGCCTCTACGGAATAGCTGTTAAGTATAATTTCTCTCCCTTCATGTTCCATAACTAACTTTTCTATCATGTCCTCTTTCTTTTTGAAACAGTACGCAACATATTGGTCCATCACGGAGGACTCTAAATACCTTCTGATGATCTTAATTAAAAGGGTGCATTGATGCATGACTACACTCTGGTTCAAAGAAGAAATGGGCAAGGTAGAATACTGTGATGAACGCATGGCAAGACTGACATTCAGAAGAGGTGTAGACCCTTCGGTCTTCACTGTTCGAGGACCGCTCTAAAGAGAAAATGTTCACTATCACAAAAACTATTCTGAGGGAGCAAAACTTCATAAATCTCGAAGAAGAGCTAAAAAGCATGATGAGGATGTCTGAACAGTTGGCTGCAGCGTCGAAGGACAAAGGAAAGAGGGGAGCTGAAGTGGCCAATGGCAAGGACAGACGTGAGGAAAACAGATGGGTTAAGAGGTCACGTAGATCCGAGCGTAGTTCTTGGAGAGAAAAGACCTACACTCCGCTCACGGTCCCAGTAAAATAAATCCTCTAGGTCACAAATGATGAGGCATGGCTAAAAAGGCCACCCCCTATTAGAAGGGAACCCGGTGAGCAAGATAAAGAGAAGTATTGTTCGTTTCATAAAGTAACAGGGACATGACAAAGGATTGCTACCAACTCAAGGATTACATAGAGGAACTCATCGGTAAAGGTTACTTAAAATAATATGTCACCAAGTTCGAGACTAGATAAGGAGAGGAAGCACCAAAATGGAAGAATGCGTCTATACCCTTACATATCATAGACACAATAATAACCTTAACAGAGTTTGAAGGGACGAATCAAAAAGAAAGAAAGGTATACTATAAAAAGGTGACAATATCTACTGAAGAGAAAGGACGAGATCTAGACAATGTGCCCATCATATTCGATGAAAGTGATGACGGATATACCATTACAAGTCACAACGATGCATTAATAATTTCCATCAAATTGGAATTCGCTTACTGAGGAGGGTCTTAGTGGACAATGACAACATAACAAACCTCATATGCCATTCAACCATGAATAAAGTTGCGGTGGATGCAATGAAACTCCAGAAACCCGGACAACTGCTAATAGGGTTTAATGGGGACGTGACATATTTTGGAAGGTACACTCTCTTTTCTTGTACTTGTTGAACCATTTAATTTACTAACAGAATTTACATACATAAACACGTCATCCCCCTACAATGCTATACTAGGAATAACCTTGATCCATTAGCTGAAGGATGAGCCATCAACTTCTCATCAAACTCTAAAACGCCCAAGTCCATAAGGGGTACAAAAAATCAAAGGAGATTAAGCTACTGCACGATGCTGCACAGACACCACAATAGATGCACAAGGAAAACGTCCCTTGACCCAAGATCAATAGAAATTAAAGCTTCCTGATTACTTGGCCGCATAAAAAGACCCCTTATAGGAAGCCACCGAAGAATTAGAAGCAGCACAACTTGATGAAAGTGGAAAAACAACGAAGATAAAGATACACTAGCTGAAGATGAAAAACAGGAGATAACCGTTTTCTGAAGAAGGAATAATGACGTCTTTGCTTGCGCCATGAATGATATGCCTGAGATAAGTGAGGATCTAATATGTCATCACCTGATTGTGGACCCACGAGTCAAGCCTGTAAAGCAGAAGAGATGAACATTCACATCCAGAAGAAGGAAGGCGATCAAGGAAGAAGTAGACCAGCTAACAAAAGTCGAATTCATTAGAGAAGTTATGTACCTAGATTGGTTGTTGAACATTATCCTCGCAAAGAAGAAAATAGCAAATTTAGAGTCTGTATAGATTTTACGAACCCCAATTAAGCATGCCCGAAAGATAACTACCCGCTCCTCGTATTAACCAGATGATTGATGCGACTGCGGGACATGAGCTTCTCAGTTCCACAGATGCATTCTCTAGATATAATCAAGTAAAGATGTACCCACCAAACTAAGAGAAGACGTCCTTCATAATGGAACAATGCATTTACTGCTATAAGATTATGCCATCCGGACTAAAAAATGCCAGGGCAACCTATTAGCGATTGGTCGTCGCGGCGCGTGCACGGCAGAAGCGTGGAGGCGCGTGACCTTTTAAAAAATTAAACTTATAATGAAAATCAAATCTTTCAATAAAACAAAACTTGCGTAACGCCACGAGAACCAAATAAAAACTTTATTGACAACTCTTTTTCAATTAGTCAAAATCCATTATATATTTATAAGTTAAACTTACAACATATAATGTTATCAACCATATACCTCTTGTGGTGTATATCAAGTGTCCTAGCAAAAAATGATCGATCCTCTGATCCCACAAAATCGTTCCAACGACCAGTAGACTCTGAGATCCAAACCAAGATCTTCCTAGTCAATCTTCAACATACTAGGACGTGTGTGGGCACGTAGAGTATTGCAAGACACTTTTCTGTTGCTAGATGTTCTCAACACATGTGAACTAGAAATTTACTGAGAAGGACTTTAGTTAGACGCTTCTCTAAAAGAACGTGATGATTATTCTTTTAGAGATTTGATTAACGTTCAATCACAGAAGAAAATCTCTCTAACACCAATGGTGTTCTCAATTTAACTCTTGATTAACGAACTGATAATCTGATCAACTACTTCTCTCATCTTCTTTCCAACCACCAAAACCATTAGAATAATATATGTATACATTCTAGATAATCGTGTATCATATTTTAGGGATAAACTCAAATATTATTTAATTGTAAAATTATCATTTGCAGTGGGACTCGCTGAAATTATGCACAACTGTAGTGTCACGTGGCTTTGTAGTGTGTCGTAAGCCAGCACAGTGCCTCACGGCACCACTGTAGTGCCATGTGCCACCACAATAGCCCATGTTAATTTCTGATACCCTATCAGTGATTAACACGTGGTAATTGTTGTTAATTAAATATTTTTTTAATCAGATAATTATATAGGATATCAACTAACTTATCTGTTATTTCACAAATAACAGATTTAGTTGATTTAAATTATAATCTAATAGTAGTTTAATTATCCAATTTCACAAATTAGATATTTTGTCTCACTTATCGATAATTATATATATATATATATATAATTTCCAAAAATTATATTTAAATATATAAATAATTCAATTAATTAATTAATCACACGTAATTATCTCATAATTATGTATTTGTCCCAGAATAAAAATTTATTTTGCAAGTCAGTCTTTTTCTCATGTCCTGAAATATTCACACCCTAGACAACATATTATAGAGGTGACTTGGGAACCATTGACCTATAATTCTAAGCTCCAATAACTCAGATTATTAATTAAAATCTTTAATTAAATAATCTTATTTATTAATTTCATTATTACTCTACTATAAATATGGAATTGTACTCTTAGAGATTATAGAATGTAGTTACAGAGTATTCTCATGTAGTCCATTGACATAATCATTTCATGTAGTTCTGTCCTCCAATTATTGGTTCATAAATTAGAACTGGTCAAAATTATCGATTTACCCTTCCAATTACCTCTTGATCCTAAAGTACCATTAATCCACTAGTGAATGGCTAATTTATATTTTTATTATATATTTGAGTTTAATAACCATACAGTTCTAGAATTAGTAATTAAGTGAACAAATATACAATCTGTTAGGAAAGCTTAGATTCCAAATTTTATAAGATCATGTCCTAGCCATCTACATCACTGAATCTCCAAAACAAAAGTCACTAGCATGATTAACAAACAAACCTTAACGAGTGAATCAAAAGATCCAGTAGACATGCATAGGAGTTCATGACTACTTATGATTCAGACTGATCTATATATGATCATCGAATTGATGTGTATTAAATTTTTATGATAAACGAAATGTTAATAAAGATATTAATTTACATCAGACTTATCATATATGATCTTATTCTATAAAGTACCTTCACTTTGACGTCTATCCACATCAATAATCCAAATCTAGATCACACGCATTTATAATGCTTAGTGAACCGTACTAGCAACCATTCATTAAAGATTTCATACTTTAATATGTTGCTGATAATTTTATTCATTATCTATGATCTTAATCCTCTCATACTAATACAAGAACATAGTCTCATTAATGAATACATAATTTTTGGCTATTTATATAAATTATTCAACATTAATTTAAAAGAACAGTTACAAGAAAAATGTAATCCACTTGAAATTTCATATCAAAATATCAATACACATGTTTTGAGAGCATAACTCCCAACAAGTGGCTCCTGAATCAAGTATCTAGGATGACAAATAATATTCCACTAAACAAGCTTCAAGTACAAGTAAATCATATTTACCTTTCACTTTCAACTCAGAAAGATACATGTTACAGTTTCTCTTCCAATGACCTTCAACCCCACAGTGGAAACACTTTCCTTTGGGCTTTCAGTCTTTCTTATTCTTCTTGGCTTTCGACGATGTCTTGGCTTTCTTTACTCTTTTGTTCTTACTCTTGTCCTTAACATTGCTCTTCTTCATTTTCATGTTCTTAACAATATTGGGAAAAGGATTTTGCTCAACAATATTTGCCTCACCCTCTTTGGTCATACTAAGGTTGATTGACTCAAAAGTCTGCAGTTCATTCAACAATTGGGTCATGTTGAATTGCAACTTGTTCATAACATAGTTGGTCATGAACGCAGAAAAAGCTGGTGTGAGCAACTCTAGTATGATGCTAACTTAAGTTCGCTCATCAATGGTTTCCCCATGTACTTCTGCCTCGTGCATTATGTTGATCATGTTCAAAACATGTTCTCGAACAGAAGTATCATTCCTCATCTTAGTTGTCATATAGCTCCTAGTGGCCTTATGAAGGCTTTGATCGGACTGATGCCCAAACATTTCCTGTAAAGATTCCATAATCTTATAGGAAGTCTCAATGATTTCATGATTGGTTCTCAGAACATCATTCATACTTACAAGCATGTAGCACTTCACCTTGTTGTTTGATATGATCCAAGCATCATATATGTCCCTAACATTCTTAGGGGAGTTAGCAGCGGGCTCCTCAGGACATTTCTCAATAAGAAGGAACTTATGGTTCTCAGAAATCAACATTAAGTTCATATTTGATTTCCAACGTATGAAACTATCACCATTCAATTTTTCAAGAATGAGTATATCAGTAACAGAGCTACCCATGACAGACATAATATCGATAACTAAAACCTAAAACATACATGATTTAATATAATTGATAAATATCTAGAATTTGAAAAGTAAGCGTGATGCATGAATGCAATCATAATAAACACATAAATTTATCATATACTAATCACGATAAAATAACCCAACGATTAATGTGCCGTCTTAGGTTCGGTTAGATTAACCTTAGACTGTCTATGAGACACTTTCATCGTTATTAATTAAAACTTAAAATATCTCATATTTTCTATTTTAACAATAATGTTTCGCTTGTTCGTTCAACTCACAACTATCCACATGAAAGCTTAATTGTGATTTTGTGTGTGTAACCCATCATTTCAGATTTCATGACTTCATTTAGAATATGTCACTTTAGGGTCGGTTAAAACTAAACTACATCATTTCCTCCTATCTTCTTAAAAAATCCAACCTTAGTATTGGTACAGCTTGAAACCTTCCTTAAGGGGATGAAAACAAAGTCATCTTGAGGCCCTCATTGCACCTCACGGTATTGTACTAATGACGGAAACCATAGGTTACATGGACATGTCAACCTTCTCCCACTCACTATTTTAGAATAATGTGTTTCTATTTTAACTAATCCATTACATGCATTTGATTTCATAAAGCAATATATAAAAACATATTAAGACAATCATAATAAATCATGTTTCTACATATGAGATGCATGATTAAATTAAACTGTGTGAGATTTTCATGTATGGGAGGTGATCGACTCATACATGAAGATGTTATCAAACATAATAATTAAAAAATTATTTAACAACTAAATAAAATAATAATAGACCTAGTGACTATTGAGTATTTTTAAATTACAACCCTTGAAATAAAGAAATAAAATTATAAAGCGGACTTCAAGAATACATATATCTCAAATATTGCATTCTCCTCCTGAAACCCATCTTCATAATTTTTAAGCTTTGAACAAAACTCTTTTTAATTAGAAAAACCATTTATCTTATTTAAAACAATTTCTATAATTATCTTTTTTAATATATTTGACTTTGACTTAGTCAAATAAATACTTTATTTGATTCGGTCAAACTTAGGTCAAACCCAATCAACCTATTAATTTCTACTAATTTTCATAAAATCAAAAATTAATAATTAATTTTAAAGTTATATTAATTTTAAAATTTAAATGGATAATTAAAAGAGTTTGGGTTTTAATAAAACACTTAGGTGATAGAGTTCGTTGCTTGATTTGTTGGAAACTTTCTTAAAATGTGACAATAGTTGTCACCGATAATAGGACTCTCCGATCACCGCCCATCACCACCACTGTCCGTCTCATCGTCTGTAGCCGTTGTCGCTGGACAGCCACTGTTCACCGTCTGTACAGTACCACTGGCATTGTTCACCTCCGCTGAAACATAAAATTTCTGGCGTGAACATTATTTTCGTGGATGAACAACGTTTTCACGGATGAACAGTGTTTTCGCGGATGTACAATAAATTTATGCCATTCGTCTCGTGCGTTCTTCATCTTCTTGTGTTCAAAATAATTACAATAATATTTAAAATAAAATTACAAAAATTCATACACCTCAATTCAGTTTACAAGATCTAAGAAAAATTAAAAGAAAGCCTAACCTAATAATCGCCATACAATTAATGATCCATTATTTTTCATACATTCAAAAAACATAACAACCCATCATCATACATATTTCATATTATATGAATAATGCAAGAAAACACACACAAAATTTAACATATAAATGAATAAAGTACCGCTATGATACCACTTACTGGTCGTTGTGACACGTGCGCGGCGGAAGCGCGAAGGCGCGTGGCCTTTTTAAAATATTAAACATTAATAAAAATCGAATCAACAAATAAAAACTTGGTATATTTACAAAGTATTCACATGTAGTCCACTAACATAATCATTTCATGTAGTTATGTCCTTCAATTATTGGTTCGTAAATTAGAACTGGTCAAAATTACCATTTTATCCCTCTAATTACCTCTTGATCTTTAAGTACCATTAATCCACTAGTGAATGACTAATTTATAATCTTATTATAAATTTGAGCTCAATAACCATTCAATTCCAGAATTAACACTTAAGGGAACCAATATACAATCTGTTAGGAAAACTTAGATTCTAAATCTTGTAAGATCATGTCCCCAGCCATCCATATCACTGAATCTCCAAAACAAAACTCACTAGCCTGATTAACAAACAAATTTTAACGAGTGAATCAAAAGATCAAATAGGCATGCATAGGAGTTCATGACTACTCAGAATTCAGACTGATCTACATATTATCATCGAATTGGTGTATTAAATCTTTATGATAAATGACACGTTAATAATTATATTAATTCAAATCGGTCCTGTCATATATAATCTTATTATTTAAAGTACCTTCACTAAGATATCTATCCGCATTAATGATCTAGATCTAGATCACACGCATTTATAATGCTTAGTGAACCGTACTAGCAACCATTCATTAAAAATTTCATAATTTAATATGTTGCTGACAATTTTATTCATTATCTATGATATTAATCCTCTCGTACTAATATAAGATCATAGTCTCATTAATGAATATGAAATTTTAAGATATTTATATAAATTATTCAACAATAATATAAAAGAACAATTATAAGAAAAATGTAATCCTCTTTCAATTTCATATCAAAATGTCAATACACAGGCTTTGAGGGAAAACCCCCCAACAGATCCACATATTCCAAGGGCAGATAAGATGGACGCTGGAAGTCTGCATGGATGATATGATAGTAAAATCAATAAACCAGGCAGCCACATCCACCATCTGGAGGAAGCCTTCTCAGAATTACACCAGCATAACATGAAGCTAAATCTAGAAAAGTACGCTTTTAGAGTCACATCTAGAAATGTCTATGATATATGGTCACACAAAGGGGAGTCGATGTCATAGCAATAATAGAAATGAAGGCCATAGTAACTCTAAAGGACCTGCAGGGCCTAACGGGAAAACTAGCGGTAGTTGGCAGAATTTTAGCTAAGTCAACAGAAAAATGTAAGACATTCTTCTCGAAGCTGAAGAAAGGTTCAACACAAAGGTGAAATGAAGATTGTAAAGTGGCTTTTCTAGCAGTCAAAGAATATTTGACTTCGCCGTCCCTCTTATCAAAACCAAAACCAAATTAGGAGCTATATTTGTAAGTCACAGTCTCAAAGGCAGTAGTCATCGCCGCATTGGTAAGGGAGGAAGGTAAACAATAAAAACCTATTTATTTTTTCAGTAAATGTTTAACAAAAGCATAAAGCATGTACAAAAAGGCAGAAAATGTTATTTTGGCCTTAGTCAGTGCATGTCGCAACGTGCGTGCGACGCGGAGTGGCGATTAAAAAAATTTATTTTTTTAAGGAAAAAAAAATTTGGAGTCGCCACCAATCATTTTAGGGTGTGATTGGTCACTCAATTTTAAGATGAAATTTTTTTTGTCTATGAAAACTCAAAGTTGGTTCGGGAGTCGTTTGTGTGTGGGGAAGGTATTAGCACCTCACAACACCCATTATAAAATGGGTACCAAATTTAATCAAATGCTATCCATTTTTTATTTTAAGGCAAAGGTTAAAGAGATTTATTTTTGAATGTCCCATTTGAGGAATTTTGTATCATAGAAATGAACAAAATAAATTACTTTTAATGGGTGGTTCAAAGACCATTAAAAAAATTACTTTTTTTGTATTCTCATATCTTTTAAAATCAAAGCATTATTAGAGTTATTCTTGGTATCCCAAGAATAACTCCTCACCTCAGTAGTTCGAGAAGTTTGGTATCCCAAAAATCTCAAAGTCCATCGTCGGCCTTTTTT
>QANY01004517.1:0-70658 GCA_003255025.1 Datisca glomerata | reverse complement strand
AGAAATGATAAAGAATGAACAATCCACTTATGTAAAAAAAATACAAAATATATCAACTACATTCATATGAAGAAGAGAGATGAACAAAATATATTATGAACAAATGTACCAAACAATTAAGCTATCTTGAGAAGAAAAAATGGAAGAAGATGAAGATAATAGAAGTGTAGAATCTCTTCCTCTCTCTAAAATCACCTCTCTTTCCAACCCCTCTCTTTCTCACTCTAAAAAATGACTTCCCCCCCCTTTTTTTTACTCCCCAAAAGACATCCCCTTAAGTGAAGATTTCATTCCTATTTATAGGCAAAATTAGGGTTTGCCTTTTTTTTACTTTTAGTCTTTTTTTAAATTTTTATTTTTTAGTCCTCTTTTTTCAATTTTTACTTTTTAGTCTTTGGACCACTTTTCTTATTTTAGTATTGGATTAGTTTTCAAATTATACATATAGTCTTGGATTATTAAAAGAGCCAAAATATAAAGCATGTATATTTCATGTATTAGGCCGGATAAAATACGGTATCTACAGTGCATCACAAAAATCCCATACTTCCAAGCACATACAATCATCGTACCAACAAAATTCCCAACTCATCAGACCTCGCTGGAAGATTAGCTAAGTGATTAGTTGAGCTCGGACGACACGAGATATGTTATATACCGAGGAACTCTATGAAATCACAAGCCTTAGTGGACTTCATCAGGGAATTCATCACAGACAATTCAAAAATAGTTGGAGGAGCTAGCTCATCAGCTGAAAGATGGGAACTGTTTGTAGATGGGGCATCGAATCAAAAAGTATCTACGACAGGCACCGTAATTCAAACTCGACAAGTAATATTATATAACAAACGCTATCATTGGACTTCAATGCATCTGACAACAAAGTCGAATACAAAGCATTGTTAACGGGTATACGCCTCGTGGGAGAATTAGGGGGTAAGAAAAATGCATATTGATTATGATTCCTAATTAATAACTAATAAAATTGCAGAAAGTTACACGGCTAAAGATGATAGAGTGGTCAAGTACCTTCATTGCACAAAACAACTACTGGGGCAACTTGAGGAGTATCAATTAATAAAAATTCCAGGGGGGCGAACTCTCACACAGATGTCTTGGCAACTCTAAGGTCATCAATTAAAACCCATGGAAGAAGAAGTATCCTTGTCGAGTTCTTGGAATCTCCAAGCATAGAAGTGGAAGCAAGTTGGATGTACCAACAAGCAACTGGATATTCCCTCATAAACGGCAAGCTCTACAGAAGATCTTTTTTGGTCCGCTTCAACCCAACAGACGCAAGATATGTCCTAGTAGAAATCCATGAAGGAATCTACAGAAGCCACATCGGGGGAAGGTGCCTAGCACATAAGGTGCTAAATGAAGGATATTATTGGCCCGTGATACAAGCTGAAGCAAAGGATTATATGAGGAAATGTGACAAGTGCAGTTGGGACTAGACATAGTCAGGTCGTTGCCAAAAAGAAGTTCTTAATAGTAGCCAAGAACTACTTGTAGAAACGTTAGCAAGGATCTGCGATGAAGAATAAAAGATTTTTCTAATCAAAGAAATAATATGAAAATATGAGATACCAAAAATTATAATCTCAGACAATGGGTCGTAGTTTCCTGGGAAAACCATTAAAAAAATTCTATGAGCTGCGGATAAAAGCTCTATACTCCACTTTATATTATCCACAATGAAACAAAAAAGTTTAGAGGTCGAATCATACCATACTTAAGGGTCAGAAGAAAAGGCTCGACGCAGTAAAAGAAAAATGGGTTGAAGAGCTGACATCGGTACTATGGGCTTACCACACCACTCCAAAAGATCCCACTGGATAAACCTCATTCACATTAGCATTTCGGGTAGAAGTGCTCATTCTTGTCGAAATTGGTTGCCCAACCATAACATTAGGATCAATTAGGAGGAAAATTCTAAAATCATGGAGAAGCAACTGGATTTGCTAGAAAAGAAAAGATAGATGGACTTCATCCGACTAGAAAGTTACAACCAATGAAGAAGGTCTTATTTCACAAAACAGTAAGACCAAGAAGCTTCTAGGCCGATGACTTGGTCTTGAAATAGATTATGCACATGGACAAAGGAAAAAGGGCCCAAACGAGGAAAGACCATATATCATTAAGACAGCAGGAGGAAGAGGTTTGTATTGGTCAACCACCAGCGACGAGGTAGACCTTCCAAAACAATGGAACACAACCCACTGAAGGAAATGCTATGTATGACTTTAAAGCTTTCTTTTGTTATTTAATATAATATCTCTAAATCTGTGGCCTTTCCCTCTTAAATTGGGTCTTTATTTTCATTTCTGCTTCGTTGAATATCATAATGTCACACAAAAAAGCTCGAGTCTAATAAGAGGGAGAGCATAAAAGCCAGAATCTAAAAAGAGGGAGAGCATAAAAGCTCGAATCTAATACGGTGAAATTAAAAAAAAGGCCTGAGTGTGCCAATCAGCCGCTTAAGGTAAAATTCAAGAAAAACGCCTAAGTGTGTCAAGCGGCCGCTTAAGGTGAAATTCAAGAAAAGTACCTTAGTGTGCCAAGCTGCCGCTTAAAACAGGTAAAGAAAAAATGCTCAGAAGGATAGATGATCGTAAGAAGCATTTAAAGTACGAAAGTGAGAATTGATACTTGGAGAAATAGTGAAGTATATCATTAATAAGCAAGAAAGAAAATACAATGAAAAGAAAAAAGAAAAAGAATGAAAATAATGACATGATCGAAAGAAAGAGAAGAGGAAGATCAATCTAGCACAATGTGCTCTAGGCCTCCCCATCTCTTCAGAAACAACCTCTTTGGTGACAACTTCGCTACCTCCAGGGCATAAGCACTTTCCTCATTAGAAGGAGGTATTGCCTCAGTCTGCTCAATTTGTGGGGTGGCCCGAGCAACGCCATCGAGATACCTGATGGTGTAAGCCTCTTTTTCCAATGGTCTAAACTGGGCAGTGTACATCTCTTAAGTCTCTTCTTCCGTTTTCTTCAAAACTTCAACTGTTGAAGCCTCCATCCTTCTAGAAATCACCCAGATGGCCTTATGGGTGTGCAGGTCACCTTCCACCCTCACCTCAACAGCTTTAAGCCTGGCCACATCAGCTTGGCTCTTCACCTTACCAAGTTCCTGGTCCTTTACAACCAGCTGACGGATCAAGTCAGACACTTCTTGTTCGTACCTGACCATCTCGCCACCAATATTGTTAAGCTTGGTAGCGAGAGCGTGGTGGCAGAGAATAGTCTAAATGAAATAGAAACATGTATAAGTGGAGGACTTAATAAAAAAGGAAAATTCATAAGTAAAATATAAATAGCTGCCAGGAGGAGGCTGTGGTTGACTCCTTTAGGACGAACCTTAACAGTCTCTTCCCCGAGTTAATCAGAATTGACCACGCATTGAAGGTGGCTCATGATCAGATGAGAGGTTTCACGGTCGATCATGAGGTTAGTATTAAAAGGAATCCTGGACTTAGTGTTAAAAGGAATCCTGGACTTAGAACCCAGAAGAAAATGGGACCATACTTGGGCAGCATTAGAGGCACCGAGCCTAAAATCTGGTGAAGAAGGTCCCACTGGAAGAAAAGATCGTGGGGGCAAAAAGCTCTGGCTAAAGGAAAGGACCGACTGTCATAGTAGAAATGGGAGAAGAAACTTGAGGAAGTAAAGGAGAACAAGGGAGTAAACGAGAAGTCTTGAGAAACATTTCATTTGCTCCTTTTGTCCATTTTGTTTCTTTTGTCCATGATATATGAGTTATATTTTAATTGTCATTTCGTTTCTTCTTGCAACGCAAGGTGACAAGGTGCTCTAAATGCTACAAATTTTTAATTTAATTTAATTTTATTTAGAATTTAGAATTTACATAAATTCTTTCCCAATCTTATTTTTCTTTACAATTGTTTAGGTTAATATTTTAATATCCCCTAAACTTTGATTCAAAATAAATATAGCCCCCCAATAGAGGTCAATTTATCCCCCCGATAGAGGTGTTTTTTGGATAAAAATGCATTTTAACATGATTTTCAGGAGAGTATGGACGAAGAGAGGTTTTGTTATTGATAGTGAAAGTTTAGATACCAATAATAAAGTTTGGAGGGATAAATTATTTTGGGTAAATGTTCAGGGCTATTATAACCCTTTACATTAATAATGCATATTCGTGAACATTTACCGTAAGTGCCCCCACTTAGTTTCTTTTTCATTTATGAGATTTTTGTATATGTTACGACATCTTGAACCGCCATATAATTTATAGTTTATTTGTTTATTTATTTTTGTGTTTTAATACATAGTCAAGTGGTAATTGCTTCTCTTCTCTTAAGAGGACATTTTATGTTCAAATTCCCTTTTCCCAATTTGATATAAAAAAAATAACAGAGTTTAATTTTTTGCCTTAAATAGTCATTTATTTTTGCCACAAAATAAGATCATATGTGTACACTACCAACTCATAATGATGGTGTTTTGAGATCGGGGAATGGGAAAATCTGTGTAGATCAAAATACCTGGAAGAAAGCACTTTGTAGTTTTTTTATATTATACAAATAATCTGTATAAAATGTGTAAAATTATCTTCTATCTATTTATATTTCGATTTATAAAATCATCATCGTCGTCATCCTCATCATCCTCATCATCATCATCATCCTCATCATCCTCATCATCATCGTCGTCGTCATCATCATCGTCATCGTCGTCATCGTCACCATCATCGTCACCATCATCGTCATCATCATCATCGTCATCATCATCGTCATCGTCATCGTCATCATCATCATCATCATCATCATCATCATTGTCGTCGCCATCATCATCATCATCATGGTCGTCGTCGTCATCATGGTCATCATCGTCATTGTCATCGTCATTGTCATCGTCGTCGTCATCGTCGTCGTCATCATCGTCATCGTTATTGTTTTTTAATTTATTTTACTTTTAAGTGTACTTGGTTGATGTTGATAAATTTCAACTTGGTTGTACGCATAAAATGTGAGATTTAGATTAAATGCCTTGCGGTGACGCATGTTGGACTATATATTTTCTCATAGGTGCGTGAGTGCATGGGTCATTATTCCCATCTAACAAGTTATTATGTGAACGCAGAAATTCATATGACAAATTCTTATTTATTAATCATGTTGGCATACAAATTTGAATGGAACATACTTGATGAAGTGAAAGAACAAAAATTAAATTGCCAAATGGTTAGACGTCCAGTTGGTAGGCTCAGAAGAGAGTATTCGACAATTTGTTGATGGAATGCAATAAAAAGACGTACAAGAATCTAAGAATGTAAATGCTAGTTCTTGACAATAAAAAAACGAAAGTTGTAAATAGCATTTATTGTTTTTTTTAGTATCAAAAGTTCTGAACAAACAATTGAGTTTATTTGTAAATAACTGTCTTACTTTAAATGCATGCAAGTTAGAAATTGCTTACTGTTTTTCGGATTTGACAAATCTGTGTGGTAAAACGAATGCATTATAGCAAATATGTTATTTACGAGTTTAAGTTACATTTCCTGGATATTAATAGTTGTAAACCACAGTCAACATCATCATGACTATCTGTAAATCAATGAGTTATCATATCGTAAATTAAAGTTTTACAAACTGGAACATATAAACCATATAGTAAACCAAGTTTTTACTAGCATGAAGACAATGGAAATACCTACGAGCCCTAATTATATCTCAGAGTTCAGTGCCTCACAACGGTTTTAGGCTGGTCAACTTGCGAAGGCAGCGGCAGGTTAACTCATGAATGTAGAAGAAGGATTCACGTTGACGGATGGAGGCTTCGGGCGTCGTAGTGGGTCGGTTTTGTTGCTAGTCAACTCAAGATGGAGGAAGAAGGCTTCACAGTGGCAAAATAATACTTCGAGGTGGCGGACAAAGGCTTCTCGTGGCGGACAAAGGCTTCGCTCTCAGCTTGATTTAAGAAGAAAACACCTTTTGTATTATTTTAGCTCACTTTCCTTAAGAAGAAAGGTCGCTGAATATAACTTATACAGAAAAATAGGGTTTCAGTAATCAAAAAGAGAGATAGAGCACATGGAGACTAATTACAGGTGCTCTACTATACAAAGGGAATAAAAAAGTAAAGGGAAAATGATTGTTGTTGCTCACAAGGGTGATGTGAGATTGCCCAATAAGAGTAGACCATGAGTGCCTTCTTCGCGTGAGAGATAACATAGACTACATATAGTCTTTCCTCTCCTACGTGTTGTTGACTACTTCTTCATTTATAACTGCCCCCTCAAATGAAGGGGTGACTGTATCACACCAAGTTTGTCTCTCAATAAGTGAAACCTTGAATGAGTGAGAGGTTTAGTTAAATGAAGGTACATATCCGATTTCCAACTCGTTGCCTAGGACTTTAGCACGAGCAAAGTGCACATCAATCTCAATGTCCTTTGTTCGTGCATGAAAAATAGGACCTGAGACCAGTGCACTTACACTTAGGTTGTCACACCAGATTATTGGAGTTTTGTGAAGATTTTCTTGAGAAGTGTCTCCATCCATGTTAGTTCAGCAGCTAAGATAGCCAAAGCTCTATGTTTTGACTATGTGCTAGACAGTGCAATAATATGTTGCTTCTTTGATAACCAAGAGACTAGAGTATGACCAAACTAAATACAATAACCAGCTATTGATCTCCTATCATCCGGGAAACTTGCCCAGTCAGCACCTAAAAACCCAACTAAATCAAGATCTTCACAATGCTTCATATGCATCCCTAGAGACATGGTGACCTTCAAGTATCTTAACACTCTCTTGGTTGCTTGCCAGTGAGTTGTTAGAGCCTGTAGAAATTGGCTCAGTTTGTTCATGGTGAAGGCCAGATTAGGTCATATACTTGTAAGATACTGAAGTGCACCAATGACCTGTCTGTATGGAGTTGGAATTGATAGTGGCTTTCCTTGACTTAAGGATAGAGATTGACTTGTGACTATTGGTGAGGGACACGATTTGACTTGTGACATACTTTGTCTAAGTTAAGTAAAGGCTTATAGCATCTCTTAACACTTTTATTTCAAGAAAGTAGTTCAAAGGTCCTAGATCCTTTAGAGTAAAAAGAGAGTGCAACTTTGTAATGAAAGTTTCCAACAACTTGTTGTCATTCTCTGTTATAATTATTGCATTCATATTAATCAGTATCATCAGTACCTTTGTATTATATTTGAAGAAAACTAGAGGCGTATCTCCTTTAGAGTTTTGAAAGTTCCAGCATGAAAGAGTAGTTCCTAGTTTGTCAAACTATGCTCTTGGTGCTTGTTTCAACCCATAGAGGGCCTTTATGAGCTTGCACATATGTATAGGCTTGCGATATTCAATAAAGCCTTCAGGTTGGCTCATGTACATATTTTCTTGCAGATAACCATTTAGAAATGCATTATTTATGTCCAATTTTCTTACATCACAGCCTTTTGAAATTGTTAATGTGAGATGTACTTTGATGATTGAAGCCTTTATCACCGGGCTAAAAGTTTTTGAGTAGTCAACACCAGGAGTTTGGTGAAACCCCTTGGCCACTAGTCTTGCCTTATATCTCTGTATGGACCCATCTACATTACGCTTGACTTTGACACTCATTTGCTTCCCACAACATTGTAACTTGGTGAGTAAAGGGCCAAAGACCAAGTTCTGTTTAGGACCAATGTATAAATTTAGATTGCATTGTTACCTTCTAGTGCCTGCGACTTAAAGCTTCCCTTGTTTTTTTTATTCAGTGTCAGCCAACTCAAGTTTTCAGTAAACCAATCCTGTGTAAATGACATTTGGCTTATAGATTCCACACTTTGACCTGGTGAGCAAGTTGTGTCCCACAATTTGTCAATTTTCTTGAATCCTCTCCCTGCATGTCAACCCTATTTCTTCATTTTGGTCACGTACAGAGTTTCCTACATTCTGATTTTCAATTCTGAAGTTTCCAAGACTACCATCTTATTCATATCAAGGGATGAGTTACAGTTAGAATTAGATTTACTTAACTGTGTTATTCCATCCTTGCTTGATGAGTTTGGTGATGCTAAAGAGAATCTTTGAGCTTGATTTGTACCAGTTGTTGTGACACTTTGGCCTTGACTGAATACATGGAGAACAAGGACAAATTGACTAGTTACCACAATAAACTCTGACTGTTCTTTAGTGTTTAGGAAATTTAAGTAAAAAAGAAAATCTTTCTCATTGAAGATAAGATGCCTAGAGATGTAGATCCTTCCTGTGGAACTTAGACATTTTATACCCCTTGTGTGTTTCACTATATCCAAGGAAAACACACGTAGTTGAATGAAATGATATGGTCTTAGATACGAAAAGTAACTGTATCCAAAGATCTTAAGCATAGTAATCAATTTCGTTCTGTTTAGGCCAGAAGAATATGGGGGAGGTAAAATTGTGTCCCTAAATTTAGTCAATTCTAGCCAGAACAAAACATTTCACCCGAAATGGAAAATGGGCCAAAATAGGCCTTTATTAAACTGTAAAAAATAGAGAAAACTACAAATTAGTCCCTTAAATTATAAAGTTGGTGTCATTTAAAACCCTGAACTATCATTTTTGTCATTCATAACTTTCAACCTATCATTTACTGTCAAATATAACCTTCCATCTATAAGCTGTTAGTGATCTATTAGTTTGGTTTAAAACAACGTAGTGTTGAAATATTAAAATTAAAAAAAGACCCTTGTCAATACTAGGTCGTTTTGAACCTCTCTTTTTTCACATACTCTGTCAAACAAAACACTATGAAGCCTCATTCATACCCTTTCTTCTTCGCGCGATCTGAAGCTCCTCCTCCATTTTTTGTCTTCTTCAGCTCAGATCTTCCTCTCCATTTTTCGTCTTCTTTATCTCAGATCTTCCTCTCCATTTTAGCTCAGATCTTCAGCTCAACTCTCCATTTTGCCTCCATTATAACCTCTCCAATTTAGGGGTCTTCTTCAGCTCAGATCTTCATTTTTTGTCTTCTCCATTAAAGATTATTGGATGTGTGAAGCACTTTGATCACAACGGTAAACATTTTCTACCATCTTTGTGGTCTAGAGAAGATCCAGACTCTTCTTGACAAATCAAATTCTCACTTCGAATATCTATTTTTCGTAGCATACTGTGTTTGTTTTGAGATTGAAGGAATATTGAAAAGGAAAACTGGGTAATGGAAGAAACCCATTATCGATATTGTTTTGTACTAGATCTATTTTATTCTTCTTTTCTTCTTCTTCTGTTGCAATGGCAAAGCTTATAATAGAGAAATTAGAAGAATAAGAAGAAGAAGAAAAAGAAGAAAAAGAAGAAGAAGCAGTGGAGATGGAGACGCCGGTTCATATGTTGGTTATTTTTTAAGAAGAACTCATTCTAGTTTCCAAAGAAACAGAGTCCTTTAGAAGAATAATCAATAAAAAATCATTGCATTTTGGCCAATTCCCTTTAGACGTACTTGCTTCAGTTGCTTCTCAGGTTTGGGGGCATGAGTTCAATTTTTGAAAATCTTCTGAAAGAAGATAAGAAAAATGAAGTTCTGAGCTGCGAAAGACGCCTAAAATGGTGAGGTTATAATAGAGGCTTAGGGTTGTTTTGTTTGATAGGAAATGGGAAAAAAGAGAGGTTCAAAACGAACATGTTTGTTTTTTTAATTTTAACATTTTAAAATTATGTCATTTTAAACTAAACTAACATATCACTAACAGTTTATATATGAAAAGTTATATTTGACAAAAAAGGATAAGTAGAATATTATAAATGACGGAAATAATAGTTCAGAATTATAAATGACAACAATTTGATAGTTAAATGGACTAATTTGTAGTTTTTCCAAAAAAATATTAGCGGAAGCAATAATTTTCAATAATAATGTAGTAGCTCAGGTGGCTAAGTGCTATAAAACTAATTCTCCCTTCCAATGTTCAAACATCACGGCAAGCAACCTGTGTTTTTACTTCATTTTTGTTCAATAATAATTTTTTAATTTAATAGAGCTGATTTTTCTTCTATAATAATTAATTGGTTAAACTTTTTTCTATAATTATTTTTTAGAATGGGTAACTTATTTAGATTAAATGTGTGATTTATTTATATTATAAATTCAAATAAATGGGTCTTTATTTTTAGATTAAATGAGTGATTTCTTTAGATTAATTGAATGATTTGTATATCAATTTGTTACTTTTTCACGTGAAAAATTACGCTCATGTGTTTAAATAAATTAGCATGCTTGAAATAAGTACTGAGTTATTAAAATAAAGAAGTTTTTAATGGAAATTATGTGTATCTTACTAGTTATTTATTATATTATTTATAATAAATTTGATAATATTATTTTTATATGTTCAAAAAAAATTAAAATGGAATATCCGAACATTGAAATAGTGACTAAAACGAAATTGACTACTATGACATTAAGACTTGTGTAATCTAGTCTTTTGTTAAACAATGTTTCATATAGGGTCAAGTTATGTAGAATTGGTGTTGGCAGTCTATTTGTCACATAGATTGAGCTTTGAAAGGCCTCCCACCAATTTCTCAAATGTATCTTGGCTTGTGTTAGAAGAGTTAGACCCATTTCTACAATGTGTCTATGTTTGCATTCTGCTCTCCCATTTTGAATAGAGGTGTAAGGGCATGAGTGTTAAGAATTATGCCTGAGTTTTAAGCTATTTTAATGAAGGATAGGTACTCTTTTCCACAGTCAAAATAGATTTCTTTGATTTTCTTGTTAAATTAAGTTTCTACCACATTTTTTAATTGAATGAATGCATGTGTGGCTTCATTTTTATGTTTTAGTGGATAAATCCATGTGTTCATACTGTGATCATCAAGGAAATGAATGTAGAATTCGAATCCTGAGGTTAAGCTAATTGGTGCAGGACCCATATGTCTGTGTATTGAGTCTAAAACCTTATTTTGCATGTGAATTGGAATTCTTAAAAAGGTAAAGCATGAGATTTTCCAAGCTAACAGGAATCACATAAACTGAGTTCTTCATTAGATTTTAAAATGTGATTACACTGTTTGAGAACTTGAATAAGAACCTTGCTTAAGGGGTATCCATATCTCCTATGATATTCCTCATAGACTCTTGACACTAGGACATGACTCTTAACTTTTTTCTAATGATTATATTTATTGAAGGGGTAAAACTAGGATATAATTGATTTGGGAAACTAACTGACTCTGATGAGTAGGAACCCTAGCTTGTACAAATCATCCTTATGCTTTCCTTGTAGCACCACCATTCTCGTCTGCAAGTCCTTCACAAAACACAAGTAGAATAGAATTCAACATACAGTTTGCCATTCGCAGTTAATTGAAAAACACTCATAAGGCTTATGATTGAGTGAGAGTAGTTTAACAGTACCAACATGAGTAATACACATTTTTTTGGCATCTGCTACCATGAAGATATTCTTACCATTGTACTCAGCCTTTTGATTTAGGTTGTTCATGTCACTAGTCATATGGTTGTTTACCCTAGAGTCTGCATACCAGGAGAGATAATTCACAATGTTAGGAGAGGCAATGTAAGCATTGAAGGAGTAAGATTATTGACCCACTTTTCATTCATCATTCTGTGTAGACAATGCACCTATGTCATTTTGATCATACCTATTCCAGCATACAGCAACAGTGTGACCCAGTTTTCCATATACCTGACAAGTAGGTCTAGAGTTGTGATTGGTGTTTCTTCCTCTTCCATACAACTTGCCTCCATTTCCTCTTGAACCTATTGAGTTTGAATGCCTGAACCATTTTCTCTGTGTTTTGTTCCATTGTGAATCTTTTATCTGGTCTACTTAGGGATATATTGGTAGTAGGTTGAGGTTAACTATTTGGTATGAGTTTAGCTACTCTAGTCTATTTTTAAAGGTAAGGAGAGTGGTTTACAGCTTTATCCATGAGATTGACTCTCCATTATCCAGCTCGACTATAATGGGAGTGTATTCTAAGTCTAACCCAACAAGAATCTGAGTTATCAGGTCACGTAGAAGAATAGGAAAGCCAACAATAGTAAGGTTGTCAATATGGTTCTTCATTACTGTTAGGTACTCTACGATTTTCATTGACCATTTTCATGGTTCTTTGAAGTTCACCTTTGAAATAGGTGATTCTGGCTCTAGTATGAGCCCCTGAAAAATCTCTTAGAGCATTTCAAATGTCGAGAGGTCTTTGCCCCCACTTAGTTGTGAATCAACATCAAATGTCATGGTTTCATAAATCCATCCATGGAGTAGTTGATCATTAGACACCCAATCTTCATATTCAGGGTTTGTGATTTTCTAAGGTTTTGTTGGTGTTCCAGTATTGATAAACTGTGTTGGACATTCTTTTATCCCCATGATGTAACCCTCTAGCTTGTGTCCTTTGATGACAGGAAGGACCATTGTTTCCCATAGTGTTTGGAAGAGAGTGAGCTTGGCTCGTTTCTGTTGAGCTGGTTGGTGTACTTGGAGTAGCCATGGAGAAAACAAAATGGTGTTGGCCTGCTGCGGTTCTGACACCAAGTTTGATTTAAGAAGAAAATCCCTTTTGTATTATTTTAGCACACTTTCCTTAAGAAGAAAGGCAGCTATATATAGCTTATACTGAAAACTAGGGTTTCAGTAATCAAAGAGAGAGAAAGCACTTGCAGACTAATTATTGGTGTTCTACTATACAAAGGGAATAAAAACAGTTAAAAGGGAAAATGATTGCTGTTGCTTTCAAGTGAGCATGCAATGATGTGACATTGCCCAATGAGAATAGGCCACAAGTGCCTTCTTTGCATGAGAGTACATAGACTACATGTAGTCTTTCCTCTCCTACGTGTTGGCGAAAAAAATAATAAGAGAGGTTTTAGATGGGAGTTTCGTGTTTCTTTGGGGAGAATAGAGGGTTTAATTATTAAAAAATTGAAGTAAAACGTGTAGTTGGTTTGTTACAAGAAGATTTATTGTTACACTTTCAATATTTGATTAGTTACTGATGTTTGAATTGGGTTATTTTTACAAAAAAATTTCCCAAAGACTTGTGAATATTTCCTCTATGGGCCTTAACCCACTTACTCCAACATGGTCACAATCAAACACAAACAACACAAAGACTACATAACCAAGGGGTGAGTACACAATTGACAAGAGTAATGAATTGGAGAAATGGTTCAGAGTATGAAACGTTACAAGCATTTCTGAAACGTGACATGAGAGCTTCAAATTTTTAGTCTAGACATTAAGGGTTTGTTTGGTTGCTCGTACTGTACAGTACTAAAAGCAGGACAATAATATTTTAGTACTATTTGGCGTTTGGTAAAAATATGGAGTCCATACTAACTAATACGGTGAGACTCTTTAATCTCATCCACATGAAATAATTTAGTCCCCTCCTAAAAAAGAGGGATTACATGATACTAAGAAAAATAAAACTGAAGACTCATGGAGACTAAGAGTTTTCAAAATTATCCTGAACCGACCGAATCAAATCGAAAACGACCGCATCGGTCGGTTCTTTATATGTGTTCAATTCGATTCAGTTCGAAAAAATGAGAGAATTGAAGTTTCGGTTCAGTTCAGTTTAGTTCAGAAATTTGGTGGTTTTCAAACCGAACTGAACTGAAATATTAAATTTATATATTTTTTATTTTTTATATATAATTTCTTATCAAACCAAATGGAACCGAGCCGAAACAAAACTTTAATTTTATATATTGTTTCAATAATATCATTTAAAAAATTATTTTTAATTAATAATACCGATTCGAACCGAAACTCATGGTTCCGTTCGGTTTTGTTCTTTTAGCATGAACAGTTCAGTTTTATCATCGAATTGAAGTTCCGGTTCGGATCAATTTTTTATCAAAAGACTGACCGAACCGAACCGTGAATACCCCTAATGGAGACCAGCAACCCCACGAAGCCTCGTTCCCGCCGATGAAGCTTCGTTCCTGCAAGAGCAGTCTCTCCCTCTTTCGTCTCTCTTTTTTTCTCCTTATCTATCTTTCTATTTCAATTTTCTCTTTGTCTTGCCCAATCCTCCCAACCCAACATGGCAATCACGAAAGTTATTTTGGTTTCTTACATTTTTTAATTTGACGGTGATCTTCCCTGCAATTTGGGTGAAAAATTTTGTTTGACTGTTAGTCTTCGTTTGACTGTGTTATTGTGCATATGTTGGGTTTTTTTCCTTTCTTATGTGTTATTGATTGTTTTAATTATATTTGCATCAATCACTTTTTCATGAAACTTTTTTTAATATATTAATTATTGTTATAATTGAATGGATTAGTTTAAATTTACTATTATATAACATGAATTAGATAATTTATTTTATAATTGAAAATATAAAATAATATGTTAATGAGTTTCAAATAGGATTTTACGGATCAAGTCATGACAAACAGTTTTATAATCTAGTACTATGATGTGTCAAACATTGTATAGGTGTTACTGTTTTTTAACTAATACAGCACCCAATACTAGATAGTATTATTTAATCCAATACAATACAGTACAGTACAATCCGACAGATTTAGTACAATACTATACAGTACTATCCTAACTGTCAAACGAGCCCCAAGAGTATCACTCGAACATATATACACGTGAACATATATACACGCTCTCTATAAAGCCAGTCATTTATGTAACATTAAAACGATTATAACATACATTAAATGCATAACATATATTAAATGCACAAAAATCTTAGTTCCTATGACTTCTTGAAAAGAAAAGTGGGAAGCAAACGAGAGGTGGTAACTGGAACCAATTTCAGTAATCACTTTCACCCACAGAGGATCATTAGTCAAAGATGAAAATTTTTGCACACGACATTCATCCATAAATCTTTTTTAATTGTCAACCTAACGAAATAATCTTTTAATTTAAGCATTAAAAACTAATATGATCAACTTCAACATAAGTAACTAAGCAAAAAAATCTAGGTCACATGGAGGTTAGACCTAATATAATACATTGTTCGACAAGCTTGGATTGACGCAGCTGGTTAAGCCCTCAACACTCGTACTTTAAAGGTCGTGGGTTCGAGTCATATTTCTACATTCTCCTTAAAATTTGTAATGTAATTTTGATAAATATATATATATAATACCTTAATCACGGATAGACAATGTGGACAAGTTTTTTGGGAAATCCAAATTAGACTAGAATGACGAGCACAGCTTTCTTAAAGACTTTGTTATTTCCGTAAGCTAACTTTAATTTTGAGCAGTTCATTTAAGAGTTTTAGGGTTGCTCGATAAAATTTGTTGGAAATTGATTACATATGCTTTGGAAAAATAATAGCATCCTCATTGAATATTTTAGGACCCTAAGTTTGGGTCAAATACAAAAAATCTAGCACAAAATATCCCACTGTGACAGTTTTTTTAACGATTAACATATAATCAACTACATAAGGAATAGCTCAACTGGCTGCTACATCTGTCCTCATTGTAAGAGGTCCAAAGTTCATATCTCTATTTTCAACTTAATTAAAAAAAATGATCAACGGACAATCAAAATCTACAGCATATAATACTTCAATAAACTAGACTATGCTTCGAAACTTGGATTATACGTATTTCTAGTTGTAATCGGACGTGTTACACAGATTCAGTTACTTTTTTTTTACAAAATTACAAAATTTGACAGATTATGAAAAGGTGACAATTAATCTAGGACTTCATGGATGTGAGATAAAAGGTCTTAACTATATGGGTCAATTTATCTTAAAATCCACTTCGTATTTATTAGTCATTTTGTCTCCTTTATATGAAACAATTGTCTTAGTTACTAGTTGCGTTCTTTAAAAATGATTATAATAATTCATATATATATTGCCACATTAATGATATTGTCTTGTCTTTCCTTTTCTTTGAGGCAATGGTATACATTTTTGAGTTCGAAATTACATCATACATAAAAATTATTTGGCTGACCAATAAACTGGTTTAATTGAGAGGTATAATATTATATCATACATGGAGGTAGAACAATACTTTTTGTATTTATCACACGAATAATCATGTATATGTGAATTTTATCGTACCATAATCAAACCATACTGTAACATAGAATGAGACTAGAGACTATGATACAAATACTTTGGTGTACGCATCAATAGATCACTTTACATTACGTCATATAAAAAATATAGTCGATACCATATATACTTATCTTTCAGGATTTAAGAAAGAGTAATTCTATACCGATCAAGTAATTGACTAAGTTTTAAATGACCAAGTGATGTGACAATTATTTATAGGTCACTTTATCAAATCATTTTAATAAGTCATCAAACATCAATCTATAAATGATTGTCACATCATATTGTCACTTGAAATTTGTTCAATTATTTATTCACCCTTGAACAGGTAAAAAATATCCACTACCACGTAGACAACGAGGGTCACCAAAGGGCTCACAGAAAGCAGCAGAAAAGTAGAAACAGGAGAGAAGACTGATGTCGTGAGACACCCGTAAACAAATGAAGAATGGTTGGACGCATACCAAGATCGGGAAAGAGCACCAGAACGAAAAAAGGCTGACTGGCCAACGGGAAAAGACTGACGAAGGACCCACACCTCTGAAACGAAAAAAAGGAACCTAAGACTTGGAGAACTACCTTGAACGAGCAAGACACTCGTTGAACTGTGCAAAAACGGGAAGAGAATGATCTGAAGAAAAATGGGAATGGACGAAAGAGATCTGGAATGACAGTCAAGTGGCAATGATTTATTAGGTAACTGAATGACTCGGAGGAGACAAGATGGCAGGCCGCCAAGTGCCTATGACTGACTAGCTCGAATCATAAGAAATCACCAAATGACTGTGATTTATTGACGGCTGAATGAGACATATGAAAATGATAAGTAAGGAAGGGAAAGAGGGTTATACCTGGAAGAAAGATCTCCATGAATGGTGTAAACTCTAGGCATAATGAGTGTCTCCAAGACAATAGAGAGAGGATAATCATTCCCCTCCCTTTTATTATTATGAATTTTCCACCCTCTTGAACAAGGCCTATATAAAGGCTTGGGTAATAAATGATAAAAAGGGATTTTCAGTGGAATCAGGGAGACAATCCATGCAAATCTTTACTAAGCAAAATGCATTTTCTCTCTTCTCTCTCATTATTGTCAAAAGTCTTCTACTGAAGAGGAGATTGAATCCAAGAAAAACTTTACAACAATGATGTAAAATCTGAAACGCAAGTGAATATCAATAGTCTTCCCGTGATTTTTCTTCTCTTTAAGGCTTTTTCACGTAAATAATAGTGTTTTTATTCTCTCATCCTCTCTCTAAATTATTATCTTTACTATTCATTCATAGAGGGTTTTTCTTCCCTTTAAGGGTTTTTCACGTAAATAATAGTGTCTTTATTCTCCCATCCTCTCTTTGAATTATTATCTTTACTATTCATTCATAGAGGGTTTTTCATACCGAAAAAATCTTTTACATTTTGGTGCTTTTATTAATAGTGAGAGAAAAACTCGAGAAATTCCTCCCAAAATGCTAAAAACCAAATCAAATGCCCCTTCAACAATGAAAGTGGAAACAGAAATGGAAACGGGTTGGAAGTAGAGATGGGAACGACAACAAGTATAAAACTGGAAAGGGAATGAAAAATGGTAAACTCGTTCCTTGCATATTCGATTGGCTTATTTTTTTAACATCATTATCAGTTTCTAACCAAAAGGGGGAGAAAATTTATTTGATTTGTGATAAACAAAGTCTTGACAATGAAAAATAAATATCTTGACAACAGAAATATCTCGAGAACGGGAAAGAAATGTCCTGACGGCAGGAAAGGAAATGTCTCGAGAACGAGAAAGTCTTGAGAAGGGGAAAGAAATGTTCTGATGAGGGGAAAGACAATGTCTCGAGAACGGGAAAGAAATATCCTGACGGTGGGAAAGGAAATGTCTTGAGAACGGGAAAGTCTTGAGAATGGAAAACAAATGTCCTAACGGTGAGAAATGAAATGTATGGAGAACGGAAAAGAATGTCCTGACGACGAGAAAAAAATGTCTTGAAAAAAGGAAAAAAAATTGTCTTAACAACGAAAAACCTTGAGAACAAGAAAGAAACATCCTGACGGCAGGAAAATGAATGTCTTGAAAACAAGAGTGGAAATATCATGACAACAGGAACGACTATGAGTACGGAAACGAGAACAAAAAATCAAAATGAGAACGGCTATGAGTACTGAAATGGGAACAAAAAATGAAAATGGGAATGGAAATAAAAATGAAAAAGGGAAATGTTGGGAGGAAATTATATGAAAAATTATATCATCATAAAAATATGGAAGTCTAATTTTTGTAGAATTTATGGAAACCAATTTGGAACTCTCGATCAAAATTTATGTTTATTTTCGTTGGTAGTGTTCAGGAAAGTAAATATATTTACGTTTTCCATATTTAAATTTAAAACTATACCAATTTAAAAAGTATTATATGACAAATTATATGTGCTTAGAAACATATAGATGTTTACTTCTTGAAGAATTTTACAGAACTTGATTTGAAGCTGTTGAGAAAAAGTTATGACAATTTTCATGAATGCTGCTTAGGAAAGCAGATTATGCAGAATGATCAACTTTAGAAATTAACTATATCTATTAGAAGCGAACTACACATCAAATCTTATATCATCAGAAATATACAGAAGTTTAATTCTTGAAAAATTTTGTAGAACTTAATTTGGAGCTTTAAAACAAAAGTTATAATAGTTTACATGAAAGTTGTTCAAGAAGGTAGATTGTGTAGAACAAACAATTTTAAAAATTATACTGCGTCAATCGAAAGCCAAATACATGGCGAATTATGTATCATCGGAAACATATGAAAATCAACTTCTCGAAAAATTTCACGGGATTCAATTTAGAGCGCTCAATCAAAACTTGTGACACGATAATGTACAGAATTGTCAGCTTCATCTATTAAGATTCACCAACACATTAATACTTATGTGACTAATCATATGTCGCTACAAAGCTATGAAAATCAGTTTCTTGAAATTCTTTACAGAATGAGATTCGAGCTCCTAGAAGAAACCTACTTATTCCATTAACATATTATATTTGGTGTTATTCAACATTCTTGTCGCAGATATTTTTGTACGAGAAAAAGAAAAAGAAAAAGAAAACGAGAGAAAACTCCATCGATAAGCCTGTAAAAAATGAAACGAGGGAAACTCTATTAATGAGGCTGTAGTAAATCAAAACAAGGTCATGGTTCCACAAGAGCTTAGCCTTTGAGAGTTTCTACAGACATCATTCTCAGAAGGAAAACAAAACGGGACCATGATTCCACATGAGCCAAAGTCTTTGGGAGTGTCTACGGACATCGTTCTCAGAAGTAAATAAAAACGGGGTCATGGTTCCACAGGATCCTAAGTCCTTGGAAGTGTCTATGGACATAGTTCTCAGAAATAAATCAAAACGGGATCATCGTTCCACAGGAGCCTAAGTCCTTAAGAGTGTCTACAGATATCGTTCTTAGAAGAAAATCAAAATGGGGTCATGGCTCCATGAAAGGAGTCTAAGTCCTTGGGAGTGTCTACAGACATCGTTCTTAAAAGTAAATCAAAAACTTCAAAATAGAAATATCCTTGTCTAACGGATCAGATGATGCTCAAATAAATCATAACGGAAACAATTGAAGAAAGCAAATATGAAATATTTCTTGAAAACAACTTAGCAGACGATCCTGAAACTAAAGGCAAAAACATGGCTATGGTTTTTTATTTGAACCTAAGTTCTCATCTCAAAAGAAAACGGACAGTTTGTAAGCCATTCTCTTATAATGAAAATAGTGATTATGGTTCTTTATTTGAACCTAA
Source organism: Datisca glomerata (assembly GCA_003255025.1). Taxonomy (NCBI): domain Eukaryota; kingdom Viridiplantae; phylum Streptophyta; class Magnoliopsida; order Cucurbitales; family Datiscaceae; genus Datisca; species Datisca glomerata. The sequence continues at coordinate 50,825 of QANY01004517.1, read as the reverse complement.
ATCCTTGGGAAAACAACAATTCATAAGTCATACTCCTAAAATGAATTAAGGACATGAAAAGTCCTTGAGAGGGGCATCCCATAAGTTCTATCTCTCAGAAGGAAAAATAACTAAAAGAGGAAAAACCATGAAAATAGACGACTCAAATGAGCCCGCTCATCACAACGGGAATAAAGAAATTGCAACAAACGGCCAAAATGGGGAGGGAGTTCCAACCTTAACGGACGGAAAATAGAAACTGCCAAAACGGGTAAGCATACTCTTGCCTGAGCATTCCTTGAATTTTTTTTAGGTAATTAAGAAAAGGGAAACTAGTTACGAGAAAAAACGTTTGAAGGCAAAAAGAGCATGAAGAAAATGGGTTACCAGAAAATCCATTTATACATCATAAAGTGCCTTTTGGCCTAAAGTATCACTTCTCGAAATTTTTGGTGTGTTAGAGAAAAGGAAATCTTCGGGAAAATAAAACGTTCGTTAAGTGTTCAAGAAAAAGGAAGTATCTTTCAAGAGTTATTGTTAGGAAAATCTATTCCCGTAGTTGGGAATGAGTGGAAAAGTTACTACTGTTGAGAATAAAAGAAAAAAGACAGAACTTGCTGCAAAAATGTCATTTCATTCAAAATGTGGAAAATTACAAAAGGCCTTAATCAAAGAAAAGAAAAGCCAAGTAAAGAAAATCTCTAGTAAAGAAAGGCAGAAAAGAAAAACTGAGAAAAGAAGACCAAGTAAATGAAGGTCAAGTAAAGTGCAAAGTGGAAGAAAGGAAAGGAAACGGGAAAACTCTATCGATGAACTGGTAGTAAATCAAAACGGGGTCGTGATTCCATGGAAAGAGCCTAAGTCCTTAGGAGTATCTACAGACGCCGTTCTCAGAAGGAAATGAAAATGAGGTTATAATTCTTTATTTGAACCTAAGTCCTCCTCTCAAAAGAAAACGACAGTTCGTAATTCTTTCTCTCAGAATGAAGACGGGATCATGGTTCTTTATTTGAACCTAAGCCTTTGAGGAAGCATATATATCATAAAAAAATTAAAGTCTTATCCATGGAAACATATTTCACAAAAGAATATAGTTATTCTCAAGAGAACTGGGAGATAAAAGTTTCCTAAGTATTTAAAAACAGATTTTGTTGAAAGCTTGAAGTCGGTACAGTACTAAATTTTGATCCCCAAATTTTATTAAGTCTCTGAATGAAGTATAACTAAAGGGAGTTCAATAAAAGAAAATTTATCTGACTAAGTGACGTGTCAATCTTTTATTGACTAACTAATAAAACTATCATAAATAATTGACACATCATTTAATCAATAAAAAATTTATCTAGAATTGATAGGCCTAGAATTATTTCAAAAATTATAATGGCAACTGTGTCATTCTGCTCCATACCTCGTGACCAAGGGTAATAGCAAGTTGCACAGCCGCTCCATACCTCGTGAGCAAGGGTAATTGCAAGTTGCACAGCCGCACATGAGTTGATGCACACGCAAACCGGGGTGGGATGTGCCTTCAAATCTCCACCAAATTGTCTGACTTTTGACCTTTAGAAAAGGCAATGTGAGGAAACAGCACGTAAATGGAATCTTTCCTTTAATGGCAACAAATTTGTTGGTGGTGCCAAAGCCTTTATTCTATTCAATTATTATCAATTTTTTACTTCAAAAATTAATTCATTCTTATTTTTTTAATTTATATGCATATGCAGGTCACCATCATTTCCAACAAGCTTTGCCCTACCCTTTGGTGTATCCAATAGTCACTATTCCACACAATAACAAAAGCAAGCCCATATTTTAATCATAATTTATTTCATTAAATTTGATTAAAAATATTAATTTTATATTATAATAATTAAGCACTTGGGACTCGGAGAATCAACACATGTAACAATTATTAATTATATATAGTAACTTTATTGTGAATTTTATTCAAATCTTTTGTTTTTAATAAAAAGTGTAGGGGACAGCATTAATAAGATCTCTTACAACTGGAAAGTATATCATATTGTGTTATCATATAGTATATTTGGTTCAGATGCACATTCAAGACTTTGTTGTAGTGGTGTACACGATTCGGTTTGGTCGATTAGTAAAGTATTTTTATAATCGAACTAAATTAACTGGTTATCTAAAATAAAGAACTGGTGTAACTAAATGAATCGAACCGAATGAAACTGAAGTAATCGGTTCGGTTGAATTACTTGTAACCGGTTCGGCTACAATTATAAAATTTTTAAAAAAAAATAGCAAAAATCATTAAATTAAGAATATCATCACTCAACACAATTAATATATATGTCTAATCAATAATTATGTCTAATTTTTAATAATATATGTCTAATTTGTGTCTAATTTATTAAGTTTTAAATAATTTACGTCTAATTTATTAAGTTTTAAATAATTTACGTCTAATTGATATATATATTAAAAAATAGTTGTAATCGATTCAAATCAATTATATATTTATTGTAAAATATAATCGAACCGAAAGTTTAGTTATTTAAATTAACTGAATCGATTATAATTACCATAGAAAGAAACCGACCGAACTGATTTGATTCGATTCGTTTGATCGGTTTGTAAAATTTCTGCACGCTCCTACTTTGTTTGGTTTAATTTGGAAGGGTGAGCCAACTACTAGTTAATTTTTTTCATTGGAAATTACTTATTTACAATTTTCAAAAATTAATTTTTTATTCCTATTGTTCGTAAATGTTTGACAGTCAAATGTCAGGAACTTACAGAGAATATGTGCAAAAATCATTAAGAAACTGCCCGTAATCTTCTATTTCATGCAAAAATAAAACTATTAAGAATAATTACATTCCCGATATGGGATGGCAGCTAACATACATATGTTTATTAAGTTATATGCCGTTGTTTTTGAGAAAATTATATTTTGCACCTTCTAACTCTATTAGACACTTTAAACTTTAATCATTATAACTCTTTATTTTAAATTCTAAAGTATCTAAGAATTGTGATTTAAACTTTAAAACTATCTCTATCTAATACATGACCAAAGTGACATAATTTTTAAATGAAAATACTACTCGTAACCACCCTAAACTAATCGCTAAATACACGTATTCGTGAAAAATCCTCGCAACAAAATAAATTGTTCTCCTTTTCGAAAATTATATCCTCTCCTAACACTCTTGAGGAGCGGAGCTATATTAAGGGGCAAGGGGTTATGGGATCGTCAAACTTGGTAGAAAAAAAAATACGATGCATTATGTCTATGTAAGCTAATCTTGATAAATGGTTTGTAATTTGTCACAACCAAGAGATAGCTTGAGGATGCCATAATCCCTTGAACAAAGTTAGTTTTAAGATTCAAATTATAATTTTTAAATAATCTAGGGTTTGAAGTGTAATATTTTAAAATCTAAAGTTTGAAGTGCATAATAGAGATAGTTTGAACGACTAAAAAATGTAATTTTTCCTTCTTTTTAGATATACTAATTTTTAGATGTGCGTTGCACGTGAATATAAAATTTTATAAATTCAATTACTCTATCTAAATTTGTTTTCTTAATATATACAATTTTATTGTGAGGTTAATTCAAATAATTAAGAACTTCAAATGAGGTAGTCGTTCACTTGTAACTATTGCTATCGTACATTTGATTATGATATAGAAGTTGATTAGTTTAGTGCCCATCAAAATATATGGTAGTTGATAAAGTTAAATCAAATGATTGCAAAACTATGAAATCTTGTTCTTTTTTTAATTCAAGTACAACAAAATAATAATGGAAAACCATTAATACAAAGAGCTAAATAAAAGTTATAAGATCAGGATAGCTATTTTCTCAACGTTTAAAAAAATACTTAAGATAATGAAAATAATTATAAATTATAAATGTATATAAAATCAATCTAATCGTGTAAATTAATACATTTTACTCAATTTTAATTATAATTACTTTTATCTTTTATCAAACAAAATTTAAGAATTTTTTATTTACTATGCATCATTGTTATATATTATGTATTATATTTTTACATCAATCATAATTTTTATTATACAATGTAAAAAGAGTAATTGAGAATGTCACTTAAAATAAAAGACACTATCCATTAAAAAATTAATTGAAACACTTAATTACTATGATGTCATCTAATAAATTTTAGAGATCATTGGTGCTGAAGCTTCAATAGTAATTATCGAGTGGTCTCCCCTATGAATAGAGCTTCTTGTCACCTTATCGTCTGCAAAATACAAACAAAGAACTCAAAGGCGAGGAACTTGGGGGTGGTTGCCCCGCTTAAGGGCCTTCGATGCCTAAGTCAGTATTTTGTCGACATTTTGACATAATTTTCTTAGGGGAAAATAGGCATCCCTTGTACCGTTTGTTGAATGAGTATTTATACTTGAAGCTTTAGAGGAGGACCTCTTGGAGACGTGTTGGAGAAGCTTTGCGAGACATGAAGCCTGTCTTGACTGTAATTGATTGAATGAAAGGGAGACGGCATTGACATAAAGCAATAAGCATTCTTGTTGATGTGCTTTTAAGGCGATGATTCGAAGGCGGATCTGGAATTGTCAAATCGATTGGACCTGTTGGGCGCTACTTTCAGTGGGTAATGATGGCCTTATACTCGGGATTATTCGAGCTCCCCTTGCGTGCTCTATTCTTGCTATTACATGTGCTCGGGTCTATTTAAAATGAGCACCATTGATTTTAACTAGGTAAGGTCAGCTACTTTCCTTCGAAACTTTCCTTGTACTAGAGCTCCCTAATGTGGCATGACACATGTCATTGGGTAGCTGGTGCTCATAAAAAACACTCATGACTGTTGCCCCCAGTCTATAACATGGATGGTTTTTACTTAGCCAGTTTTGAAGACTTCATTACATAAGCTATTCATCTTAGCTACCTTTATTTATCTTTGTCTTCGCCTATTACCTGTTGCGAATATTTCTTAACAAATAGAGTTTTAACCTTGTCTGGATGAGACCTTTATCCTGAGCTGCGTAGCTGTTCTGACTATTATGCTGGGCGTTGTATCTCTACTAACTTTTACTCACCCGAGCTTGTGATCCTAAGATGGAGTGGCCTTAAAGGGTCTTGATCTATTTTGGCAGGCCTGGTCTTGTACAATGGGTTACCCCATTCGTAGGTCATATAGACATATGCGACCTTTATGAAGCCTTCTATGTGTTCCCATCCGGAAGGTCTGGTCGGGAAAACCTACCTCACCGTACGAGTTTACCTTTTGATATTTAGTCGAGCATGCCCTATCCTATTTTTGCTTTTTCCTCATCTAGTGATTTAAAAAGCAAGTTGAATTCCTTTAGTTTTTAGGAAGATGACCTTTTCTTTATCACATATCCAGGCATTTTTGCTCTGGATAAATCCTTGAGCAGAATTGCTATCAGATGGCCTTATCCTTGTCTCATTCCCAATATATATCCTTGTCCCTAGTGTAAAGATTACCTTGGCTAGGGCTCTCCTTAATATCTAACCAGTTGTTCCTGCTATGACTAAACCCTCCATCTCGTTTATGAGCATGAGTGCGTGTCATATATCTTCTCTTGATGTCTAGCTAGGCCTGCCTGCTCTGGCTAGATCCATAATCCCTTCGGCGAGCATCAATGCTCGTAAAACATCTTTTCTTGATGTCTAGTCAGGCCTTCTTGCTCTGTCTAGACCCTTGATCCCGTCTGTGAGCATGTCTGTAAACATCTTTCCTTGATGTCTAGCCAGGCGTGCCTACTCTGGCTAGACTCCTAATCTCGTCTGCAAACATGAGTGTTCAGCAAATATATTTCCTTATTGTCTAGCGTAGCATGCCTACTCTGGCTAGACCCCTAATCTCTTCTGTGAGCATGAATGTTCGACATAAATCTTTCATTTATGTCTAGCTAGGCGTGCCTGCTCTAGCTAGACCCTCGAACTCGTTTACAAGCATGAGTGCTTGGTAGACATATTTCCTTGATGTCTAGATAGGTGTGTCTGCTCTGGCTAGACCCTCGATCTCGTATACGAGCATGAGTGCTCGGTAAATATTTTTTCTTGATTTCTAGCCAGACGTGCCTGCTTTGGCTAGACCTTAGATCCCGTCTGTGAGCATAAGTGCTCAGCAGGCATCTTTCCCTAATGTCTAGTCGCACGTGCCTGCTCTGGCTAGGCCCTCGATCCCATCTACGAGCATGAGTTCTCGGCATACATCTTCCTTTGATGTCTAGCTAGGCGTTCTTGCTCTAGCTAGACTCTCAATTCTGTTTGCGAGCATGGGGGATCGGCAGACATCTTTCTTTGATGTCTAACCAGGCGTGCCTGCACTAGCTAGACCCTTGATCCATCTAAAGCATGAGTGATCGAAAGATATCACTTTTTTATTTAATCTCGATTTTCGAACTAAAGCACCTCGCTAGTCATCACTTTTTATTTAATCCCGACTGTCGAGCTAGTGCACCTCGTCAGTCATTACTTTTATTTTAATCCTGACTGCTGAGCTAGAGCACCTCACCAGTCATCACTTTTTATTTAATTCCGACTGCTAGGCTAGAGCTCATCGCCAGTCATCACTTTCTGTTTAATACTAATTTTCTGGGCTAGTGCACCTCGCTAATCATCACTTTTTATTTAATCCCGACTATCGGACGAGAGCACCTCGCCAGTCATCACTTTTGTTTAATCATGACTGTCGGGTTAGAGCACATTGCCAGTCATCGCTTTTATTTAATCTTAACTGTCGAGCCAGAGCACCTCATCACTCTTTGTTTAAGCTTGACTGCCGAGCTGGAGTACCTCATCAATCCTCACTTTTTATTTAATTCGGATTGACGGGCTAGAGCACCTCGCCAGTCATCACCTTTTAATCATTTGTCGTCCGCTATAGAAGAGTTTATCATTTCCTTTAATTTGACAAATGTTGTTGGGCACACAACGATAATTGTCTTTCATTGCAACCTGACATTGACCTTCTGGTCTAGATGCCTCCTTCTGGATGGGAGCATCCCAAAATCCTAATTAGCTTCGTGATTATGGTATGACCCCAAAGATGAGTGGGCTCCTCATTCTTGAGCTACGTCTGCGCATCGATGGTAGAACCTCCTGAGTTCCACATTGTGTTCATGGGCAGATATGAGTTCATCCTGATCCTTCCTCTCTAGTTGTTCTGGCAGGAGTATTACCCACCATCTTGGCCCTTTAAGTCTTTCATGCGTGGTGTACCGATCACAGGCTGTTTTCCTGTAGGTTGATCCATCTCGCGTAGGGGCTTGGTAAGACTAAAACCTGATCCTCTCACCGAGGCTTCATATCTCTGCTTGGCTCACGAGAGCGTGCGTCAAGTCTTGTCAAGGTTTTAGTCTTTTCGTTCACCCGAAGCGGAATTCGGGAACTAGAAGCCGCGTAGTCCAGGTTTGTATCTCACCCGTGGTGGGGGGATGATCTTAGACCCATTCATCTGTATTACCTTTCGTCTGCACTAGAGCTTTACAAATTGTTGAAGGCCAAGAATGACATTGGCGATTTAGAGGGAGGGTGGCTCGTCGATACTTTCCTCCACTTTTCATTGTTGCTCAAATACTTCCCCCAGATGGTCCTTTGGGGGTCTTCTCCTTCGTTTACTCTTCGGCGACTTTGTTTTCCTTCTTTATCTGCTGGTGATGACCTCAACAGAACCTTACAAAGGGAGAGTCTAGCCATCCTCAACGTGGCTTCATTTTGGTCCTGACTTCACCAAGAGGCGGCGCTCTCTTCGACTCATGAGGTCGTCATTCCCTTCCCTGGGTGATTTTTCCTTAGGGTTCCACGAATGCCTGATCATTCTGCCAGCGAGCCTTTGAGTTATGGGGAATAACCATTTATGTGCAAGAGACCATTATGACCTGAATGGTGACTGGCACGCTTTTCCTCCCCTTCTTAATTACCTTGGATATTAGACCCACTGTGTCCTTCTTGCTTTGTCGAGTGATTGTCATGGTGACAGGAGTCATTCTTCTGGAAGGGGGAGAGGTGGGTCCTTCCTTTCATCCCATACTTCATCGACGTAGAGAACTAGACGTATTCTCTCCTTGAGGGAAGAAAAGGATTTCAAATGCTTTAAACAGGAACGACTATTATAGTCGTTCCTAGAGACTGTTGGAATATGTCTATAAAGGAGCGTGTAATAAATATTTATTTGTATTTAGTTATTTCTCAGACATTAGTATTATTGAGTTTTTATGAATAAATTGAAAGTTTTATTTTACATTAAAGTGTGTTTGTAAATTACTCAAGTCTTGAAACATTCATCAACGAACAAAGAGTGAAGACAGAAAAGTCTCCAGACGAACTTTTCTAAGAAAGTTCAGAATGAGATTCACAGTCTTATGATCGATTTGACAATCGTATCCAATTACGACTGTTAGGATGAACCAATGGATGCCAGTCTTGGGGCATGGGAGTGGAGACTCAAACAATTAACTTAGACATGTTATGAACATATTGAATAGACCGGTAATAAATTAGTTTAGAGCCCAAAACTGTTTACCTAGCTCTAAATCTAATTGTTAAACATTAAGGGTATTTTTATAATTACCTTAATCCTGAGGTGAATACGTAGCTTGACTTAGTTAGTTGCATTCTTTGATATATAAAATGAGTGAGTTTGAATTAGTGGGTAATACCTCGACTGTTGGGATTGTAATTTAAATAAGTTGGAGTGACGTGATTCACATATATGGAAACTCGTGGTTGGATTACGAAAGCAACAATATCACCTTATGCTTTATTAATGGGTGTGTGAATAAATTAATCTGGCCAGGTATTCAATGAATAGAGTCACTGATTAAGACTTGTGAATTGTACGAGACAGTTCACTAATATGACTTTTTTATTGACAATCAATAAAGGAGTTAATGAAATAATAACAAGAGGGGTAAAATGATAACTTTATATTCCTCTCTTGTTATCTATATTCACAATGGGTATTATGTTAAAATATTCTATGGACCGTGAAAATAAAAAGGGTTTATTTACACCAACAGAAAATTAGTGTACATGAATCGAAAGTTGATTCGGCATCGAACTTATAGTGGAGTCGTACGATGTCAGGATTAAATAGGTTGAGAATTATGGAGATAAATTCACCATATATTTGAGTCTTTAGCTTTGTTAAAGTGGTTCATTCGGTCTCAACAATAGCTGATAAGAATAGGAATAAAGAAACGAAGTAAATTGGATCAAAATATGTGTTGGTGCCAAGGCATATTTCCAACACTTATATGTGATGGGTGATGTCAATTAATTAATTAAGTATGATTATTTGTATTGAAATTAATTAGTTTATTATTTTCTAATTATTGGATTGTTAATAAATAAAAATTAATTAATTGATAATGATCAATTAAATCTATCAATTAGATTGATATATTTTGATACAACTTTAACACTGTGGAGATATGCTGATTTTCAGCTATTGGAATATATAGGGGTGAATTTTCAAAAATTTAAAATATATATGGATATATTTGTAAATATTGAAAATTAGATTTTATAAATATCTAATAATAATTCGATTGCAAAGAGTGAGAGATAGATATATACATCTCATATCAGATTCAGAGAAAAAGAGTTTTCTCCCCTCCGAAGTGATTGCCGCCAATTGAAAGAGCATTGAAGGAAAATATTTTGAGAGAAAAAGAGTTTTCTTCAATCATTTTGGTAGCCCACACTCAAATTCCTACACAAAATTTTCGTGAGATATATTTCTGAAATTTATAGGTGGTTGTTGGTGGACGAAATACATAAATCGTTCTTGGAGTTTCATGCGTGATTCAGATCCCGAAACTTAAAGAACACGAAGAAAATCCGTCAGTTCAGAAATTCCCTGATGCAAAGTATAGGTGAAAAATTGTATCTAACTGTATCTTCTCGTTTAATATCATATATGCATAATCGCATGTTGTTTGGTTTTAAATTATTTAATTCAAAAAAATAAGTTCATTGAATTTTTTTTATATTCCGCCCACGAACCGTTCGTGGTTCAAACTTATTTTTGGTTAATTTTAAAACCTACCGATCCCAGCAATTGGTTTCAAATCTATAGGTTCTTGATTATGCATATATGTATTTTTTATTATGCGTATAGAATTTTTAGATATTGCCTTATGATTTTGTACGGTAGTTGAATGTTTTATGTGATTGAATCCTTAACTATGGACTCTAGGTGTTTTTATTTAATTTAGAACTGATGTACGCCAAATTTGAAGCATAGGATTTTATGTAATTTATTTTGTTGCAATAGTTGTATTTTTATAAATTTGAGGTTAGATCGTCGTCACCTCAAAATCATCACCACAGTACTGTTCATGCTGGAGTACTGTTCCACCATAATTACTGTTCACATTGGAATCATTGTTGATGTCGGAGTTACTGTTCACACCTTAGTTACTTTTTCGGCAGTCGGCGATACTGTTTCGGTGCCGTCACCGTCACTGTCCGCTGCCGTGCCATCCATTGTGACTAGGGTTTGTGAAACCCTAGGCAATAACAGTTAGGGTTTAAAAAATCCTATGATTTTTCACAATAACCCTTATCCTATTTTTTTATCTTTTAAAATTTTAAATTTTGAATTTTAAATTTTAAACGCCTAGAGTCCATAGTGGTGGGATAGCATGGAGAAGAAGGAAGAAATTACGGACGCCAAAAAGATTAGTTTATAAATTAATTTGAGTTTATTTATTAGTATATTTAGGTTGTAATTAGAAATGAGTCAATAGGGAGGTTAATTTTAAATGTATGATTTAATTTTAATCATGTATCATTATACAACATGTCATATATAACTAGAGATATGCTAATATCAAATTATCATATCGCATGTACATGCATCATTGTAGATTAATTTATAATGGCTATACTTTAATTACAATGTGAAATTTATAATGGTTATGATTTAAAATTGTGATATAAAATTAAATAATGGATTTATAAATTTCACCACGTTTTTCAAAATAATAAAAGTTATGTTTTGAAACTAAAAAACAAAAAAATTTCAAAAACTAAGTGGAAGGGTCATTTACGTTGAAACGTTCTCAAAGGTCTCCAACGCGAACTTGATCGCGCCACGAGGAATGGTTTAGAACAACACATAGCGGTCCTCTCTTCAATGGAAGAAACGTGGGAGTCGTGTCATTTTGAGCATCGAGTTGCTTAAGAAGCTAAGACTTTTAAAGGAAGTGGTGGGGCATGGGCATCCCATAGACGGACTGTTAGTCCATAGTAACTTTTTAGAGTCAATGCGTTGGTTAAACACTTAGACTGAAGCACAATGGAATCACCACTTAGGGGCTAGTCAATGGAGCCAAGATGACCAAAACCTATCATGATTGGTTAAGCTAGATGTGGAGACATTTGAGCGTTAACTAAATGAGAAGAGTCTCGATGCGTTATGAGATAGTTTGGACTTCATCCCTCGATGAGCCAAGCTATCATATTTTATCGTATCATCATGGAGGAAATATTTTTTGATGGATTTTTAAATATTTAAGTAGTTGCATCATGCATCATACTTTCCTAAACGATTGAGCATTTATTTACACCGCTATATTTCTTCTTTTTATTAATCATGTCGTTATCCCCTCTCAACTATTCTTAACGCGAACAAATTTACTGGTGAAAATTATGTTGGTGGGAAACAAAATCTTGATATCGTACGGACGGTAGAAAAGTACAAGTTCGTACTCACTTCACCTTGTCCCCTTGAGCCTATTGTTGAATCGAATCAAAAGAAAAATGATGCTTATGCTTCTTGGCTGCATTCTGATGAGATCACCAGATGTTATATCTTGGCATCTATGAGCAATGTGTTGCAACAACAGCATCAGAACTTTGAGACCTCCACTGATATGATGTTGAACATCACTGAAATGTTTAGAGATCAAAGTCATCAAGCCAGACATGCAGTTGTACGTAACTTCATGAACTACAGGATAGAACTCGGAACCCCTGTCAGAAGAATATGATGGTGATCATAAGTTACCTGAATGAGATGGAGATCATGGGTGCTGAAGTTGATGGTGAGACTCAGGTGGATATGATTCTAGAGACTTTTCCTAGTACATTTGAGAACTACCAGCTTAATTATTTGATAAATAAGCTGAAGTACTCAGTTCCTGAGCTCATGAAGGAGCTGCAATCTGCTGAGACTCTGTTTTTAAAGGGCAAGTGGAAGTCTGAATAGGCTAACTTTACTGAAAGAAATCCTTCCACATCTGGCTCTAAGAAGAAACAGAGAAGAGGTTCAAGGAAAGCGAAAAAGTAGAAGCCAAGAGTTGCCAAAGGCTAGAGCACCATGAAAGTAGACAAGTCGAAAGATAAATGTTATCACAGTGGAGTTGCTGGTCCTTGGAAACCCAACTGCCCAGAGTATCTCAAAGGGTTGAAATCTAAAGGTATAGTAATGGTTAGTGAGGCATGTTATGTAGCTGACTCTACTTTATCTTGGATTGTAGACACTGCATCTACTAATTATATCTGTTGCTCCCTGCAGGGGTTCAGGGAAGTCAGAAGGCTTGACGATGGCGAGTGCAGCTTCTGTTAGGGTAATAAAGCATTAGCGCCGGCCAAATCTGTGGGAACTATCAAATTATGTTTTGAGAAACATTTTATTATTTTACGTGATGTTTATTATATCCCAGTTTTTGAAAGAATCTTATTTCTAGGGGTTCATTAATTGAGCAAGGATTTGATCTTAAATTAGTTGATAAATAATTTGGTATTTTTATAAATGAATGCCTAAAATTACTGTTGCATGATAAATTGTTTCGCGTAAAACCAATAATTCTAATGATATGTGATACTAAAGTGAATAATGATTCATAAAGGGATAGTAAAAGGTTGAAGTATGACTCAACCGATCTAACTTATTTGTGAAAATACGCCTTGGGCATATTACCCTGGACCAGATTAAAAGACTTGTGAAGGACGATCCTTTGCAAACTTTAAGTGTTGGATCACTACACACGTGCGAATCCTGTATTGAAGGTAAAATGACAAATAGACATTTTTCAGTCTAAGATGAAAGAGCCACTTAATGCATTGAACTCATACATAGTGATTTACGCGAGCCATTGAATATCCAAGCAAGAGAAGATTATGAGTACTTTGTACCCTTCACTGATGACTACTCACGTTTTGATCATGTTTATCTAATGCGTCAAAAGTCAGAAACTTTTGAAAAGTTCAAAGAGTATAAGGCCTTGGTTGAAAAGTAATTAGAAAAACAAATAAAAATACCACGATCCGATCGTGGTGGAGAGTAATTGCTAGGAGAGTCTGAAGACTTTCTTAAGGAAGAAGGTATTATTTCTCAGCTTACAACACCTGGTACGCCATAGCAAAATGGTGTGTTAGAGAGAATGAATCAAACTCTGATGGATATAGTTAGATCAATGATGAGTTACTCATCTCTCCTAGATTCATTCTAGGTATATGCCTTAGAAACAACGATATATATTCTGAACCAAGTTCTGTCGAAGACGGTACCTGGTATACTATATGAAAGATGGTATGGACAAAATTCATCTATTAACCATTTTAAAATATTGAGGTGCCCAGCACATGTTCTAAAACTGAAGACAGGCAAGTTGGCCAGTCGTTCAGAATTATGCATGTTCGTAGGATATCCTAAAGGAGCGAAGGGGTACATCTTCTACAGTACGACTGAGCAGAAAATATTCGTTAGCACGAAGCTCATTTTCTTGAAGAAGATTACATTAAAAGTGTACAGCCAAAAAGCAAAGTTGTGCTAGAGGAATTGTAGAGTGGGAGGACACCGACTCCCCAATCAAAAATTATTTCTGATGCAATAATGAAATAACCATCACACGAGCCAGAGCCTCGACGTAGTGGGACGGTTGTGAGACAACCTGAGAGATATATGTCCTATGGACCTTGATGAACCTGTCTCCCACTCAGAGGCCATGGCAACTCCTGAATCAAACTTATTGCAAGAAGCCATGAACGTTGAGATACATTCGATGTACTCGAACGAAGTTTGGAAGCTTGTAGATCCTCTTGAATGGGTAAAACTCATAGGATGCAAATGGATCTATCAGAAGAAAAAGGTCTGAATGAGAATGTAGATACATTCAAAGGTAAGCTAGTAACCAAGGGCTACACCCAAAAGGAAGGACATGACTATGGAGATACCTTCTCACTGATGGCCATGCTTAAATCCATTTGAATTATTTTGTCCATTGTTGCTGCTCTTGATTATGAAATCTGGCAAATGAAAGTCAATACTGCTTTTCTGAATGGCAATCTTGATGATCATATTTATATGGCTCAACCAAACGGGTTCATGGAGAAAGGCCAAGAGGGAAAAGTTTGTGAACTGCAGAAGATCATTTATGGACTTAAGCAAGCGTCACAGTTGTGGAATATTAGATTCGACGAAACTATTAAGAGCTATGGTTTTGAACAGTTAGTGGATGAGACTTGTGTGTATAAGCTGATACATGAATAGAATGTGGTTTTTCTAGTCTTGTACGTAGATGATATTCTACTCATTGAGAATGATGTAGAAAAATTATTTGATGTCAACATCTGGCTTTGAAGGATCTTGGAGAAGCTGCATTTATCTTAGGTATTCAGATCTTTTGAGATAGGAAGAACAGACAATTGGTACTGTCTCAAGAATTTTATATTGATAAAGTGTTTTTAGTAACTTATTCCTTGTCTTTTACTGTTAAGTTTTTGACATTTTGGCTTTTCCTTTTGCAGATACAAAACTAAATATGAACTAAAAATATGAATCTAGAAGATATATTTAGAGGGCTAAACAAACCTTGATGAGATCTCTGGCATTAGTAGAATACCGCGTCTTCCAAGCTTTTGCATAACTTTTCTGGTGTGGTTTTTTAGTCTTCTTCTATATCAAAAATTATCTGGTAGTTTAACCAAAAAAAAAATTTAGTTTATAATTTTCCCATGTAAGTTAGTTCTTGAATCGTCGCTATTACTATTTCAGTCTCAATTTTACCATTTACTGATAAGAAAAAACATAAAGATTACAGATTATACTACTAATATGACATATTTATTAATAACTATCATTGCACATAAAAAGCAAAAGAACAGTAGCTTAGTGTTAGAAATAATCACTGATAGAAAATTAAAGAAGATGAAGGAATCCAAGTAATGGGAGGGAAGAAGGAAATGAAGTGAAGAACCTCTTTCTTCCCTTGTTCTTCAGAAGGTAGACAATGTATTACTATCTCTCTCTTCTTGTTGTCTACGTCTTCACAATTGTCAATGTTAAAGCTAAAATAGAGCATAACAATGCTTGGATTCACCAATTTTTACTATCAAATCCTTGTTACTCAATGCTTTGATCTCTGTTACTCAATGCTTATCCTGACACGTCCATTAAATCAATATTAAAATCATATATGTAACTCAATGATCAATTATTATAGAATCAAGCTAGAAAAAAATGAATAACGTTGTAAAAAGAAAAGAATAGGTCAAAATCTACCCAACTACATCTAGTTTATAAATATAACTTCAAATCCAACTTGATTGACAGAGTCTTATAATAATTCTCTAAGCATAACCTACATGCCTTAGAGAGTGAGATAATGTCCAGGAGGAGTCTGTCATGGTATTGATATGTATAAAGTAAGAAAAAAATTAAAGCAGATGGTGGATTTTTGAAAAATAAAACAATATAAAACAGAGAGAAATTTTTAAAACCATGTTCACAAGCATATCAAATACGATTATAACCTCAAAGATGAGTTGCAGAATCTTAAAACAATATAAAACAGAGAGAAATCTCTAAAACCTATTTCTTTCACTGTAATCCCCCTTCCATATTCACTAGATAGCTTATATTCTCTTATGTTCTCTTCCCAACAAGAAAATAGAATCTTAAGAACTTCCACAGACAAAAACATTACCATGGTGTAAAGGCAAAGGTTTGCATAACTCACCTGAGTTTCTCTTGATATCTTGCAAGCAAGAAATTCAAGAATAACGATCAATGCACTGCATTTTGGAAGTGTAAAGAATGCAATTACCAGAGCTAATAAGGGCTTCATAACAACCATGAACTATCCTATAAAACTTATATGTAGCAAGAAAAGGCAAAATCAGAAACTAAATTTCTTCGATTTCTTCAACAGACTCATTGTTTCTTATGGCATCCACTTCTCAGGTATCAAATAATTGCTAAAAGAAACACATGGGAAAAATAGACCTAGAATCTTTGAAAACCATCAACGATTTGGAAATAACTTTATGAGAAAAAATTATATTCTTAAGTCGATATACTGTCCTTCTTGAAAAACCAAAACATGAATTAGATCGATAGCCAAGAATCTTAAGCACATATATAAAAGATACAAAAAGAACTCAAAAAATATTCATTAAGCAAGGAAAATCAAAACAGGAATTAAATCGATAACCAAGAATCTTAAGCATATAAAAGTTACAGACATAACACAAAAAATTAAAACCCTAACTCAAAATCTAAACCCTAAATCTCAATAAACTAAATTAGAACAAATAATATTAAATAAAGCTGAAAAAAATTAAATAAATCACAACAAAAGAATTCAGCCGTTCACCAAGTTCTCTTCAGTGACTAACACATTCAAAACAATCAAGCAGATCTAGAGACTAATAGATCTAAATTGCAAGACTAACAAATCAGAACTAACTCCTAACAGATGTAAATCGCAAGACTAGCATATCTAATAAACCTTAACAGAGGCTTCTTTTCTAGGAGAAGGATGCACGAGGGATAAGCGTGATAGATTCCAGAAACAGAGAGAGAGAGAGAGAGAGAGAGAAAGAGAAAGAGAGACATAGAGAGAAGTATTGGTGATAGCCAGCGACGATGGTCGGCGACCAGGATGAAGGGAGAGAGAGATGGCGTCGAGATGAAGGGATAGGGAGATGGCGTTGAGGATGAAGGGACAGGGAGATGGTCTCGCAAGTTTGAGAAAAATGAAAAGGCTAGGGTTATTTAAGAGAGTATATATAATGATAATTTTGTAATTAAAGAAAATTCAATGACAGTGAAAAATAATAGGTGTCATATTAGGTAATATATTTATGACAGTTAATGTAAAACTTGTCATGTTAGCCAAACATCAATTTTTTACACTCCAGAGTCTTTTTTTTACATGACAGGTTTAAAATACCTGTCATTAATTCTAATAACCTACTGTCATCAAAAGCCCATTTTGTAGTAGTGTTTCCAATCTAATCTTGGAATTGAGCATTGGAATGTCGTCAAATATATCTTAAGTATCTTAGGAGAACAAGGAATTACATAATTGTGTATTTAGGTAGTGACTTGAAGATGATGGGGTATACTGATTCTGATTTCCAAGCTGATAAAGATTCCATGAGGTCCACTTAGGATTAGAGTTCATCTTGAACGGTGGAGCATTTGTATGGAGAAGTATCAATAAATCTTGCATTGTTAATTCTACCATGGAAGCTGAATATGTGGCAGCTTGTGAAACTGCAAAGAAGGTTGTATGACTTAGGAAGTTCTTGAAGACTCTGAAAGTTGTTCGAGACGCCAACAAGACCATGACACTTTTTGTGATAATAGTGGGACTGTAGCGAATTATGCTGAACCTAGAAGCCATAAGAGATCCAAACACATAGAACGTAAATATCACCTGATTAGAAAAATTGTTCGGCGTGGAGATGTTGTGGTTATGCATAATTCGACGATCAATAACCTGGCAGATCCATTCACGAAGACTTTAAGCAGTAAAGTTTTTATGGTCATCTGGAGGGCTTGGGGATAAAAAATTGTACACGCCTACTTTAATCCAAGTGGGAGATTGTTGGAATATGTCCATAAACTAACGTGCAATGATTATTTATTTATATTTAGTTATTTCTTAGACATTAGTATTACTAAATTTTTATGAATAAATTGAAAGTTCTATTTTAAATTAAAGTGTGTTTATAAATTACGCAAGTCTTGAAACTTTTATCAACGAACAAAGAGTGAAGACAGAGGCGTCTTCAGACGAACTTTCTGAGAAAGTTTAAAATGATATTCGAAGTCTTAGGATCGAATGGGAAATCGAATCGGATTATGACTGTTAGGTTGGACCAACGAATGCTAGTCTTTGAGCATGAGAGTGGAGACTCAAACGGCTAACCTAGACATGTTATGAACATGTTGAATAGACCGGTAACAAATTAGTTTAGAGCCCAAAATCGTTTACCTAGCTCTAAATCTAATTGTTACACCTTAAGGATATTTTCATAATTATCATATTCTTGAGGTGAATACGTAGCTTGACTTAGTTAGTTGCAATCTTTGATACGTCAAATAAGTGAGTTTGAATTAGCGGGCAATACCACGGCTGTTGGGATTGTAATTAAATTACGTTGGAGTCACGTGAATTCACAGACATGAAAATTTGTGGTTGGATTGTGAAAGCAAAAATATCACATTATGTTTATTGATGGGTGTGTGAATAAATTAACATGGCCAGGTATTCAATGAATTAAGTCATTGATTAAGAATTATGAATTGTACGAGACAATTCACTATTATGTCTTTCTTATTCACAACCAACAAAAGAGTTAAGGAAATAATAACAAGAGGGGTAATATAGTAGTTTTACATTACACTCTTGTTATTAATATTCACGATGAATATTATGTTAAAATATTCTGTGGACCATGAAAATAAAAAAAGGGTTGATTTACACCAACAGAAAAGTAGTGCGCATGAATCGATAGTTGATTCAGCATCAAACCTATAGTGGAGTCGTACGATGACATGATTAAATAGGTCAGGAATTTATGAATCTAAATTCACCGGCTATTTGAATCCTTAGATTTGTTCATGTGGGTCCATCCGGTCTCAGAAATAGCTCATGATAACAAGAACAGAGAAACGAAGTAAATTGGTGAAGAATTGTTTCTAACATTATCTTCTCATTCAATATTGTATATGAATAATCGTACGTTGTTTGGTTTTAAATTATTTAATTTTATTAAATAAGTTAATTAAAAAAAATTGATATTCCGCCCATGAATCGTTCGTGGTTCAAATTTATTTTTAGTTAATTTTAAAACCTACCGATCCCTGCACAGACGACGCCAACTATTGATGCTAAAAACTTCAACAGTAATCCTCGAGTTGTCTCCACTCTAGATAAAGCTCATTGCCACCTCATTGTCTTCAAAATACAAACAAAGAACCCAAAGGTGAGGAATCGGGGTTGGTTTTCCCGCCTAAGGGCCTCCGATGCCTAAGTCAGTATTTTGTCAACATTTGGCATAATTTTCTTAAGGGAGAATAGACATCCATTGTACCGTTTGTAAAGGGCGTATTTGTACATGAATCCTTGGAGAAGGAAGCGTGTCAAATAAGCCTTTTGGAGGAGTGTTGGAGAAGCTTTGCGAGACAAAGAGCTTGTCTTAGTTGTCATTGATTGGACAGAATGGAGGCGAGCTTGACATAAAGCGATAAGTATTTATTGTCGATGTGCTTTTGAAGCAATGCTTCAGAGGTTGATTTGACATTCTATCATGGCCATTGGATCTATTGGCGCTACTTTCGGTGGGTAATAATGGCTTTACACTCTAGATTATTCGGGCACCCCTTGCGTGCTCTATTCCTGCTCTCACATGTGCTCAGGTCTGTGTAACCCGAGGACCCTTGATACTGAGTAGGTAATATCAGCTCCTTTCCTTCGAAACTTTCCTTCTCTTGGAGCTCATTAATATGGCATGGACACGTGTCATTGGGTCATTGGTGCTCGAAGAAATACTCATAATAGAGATAACTTAGAAACTTTAGTTATAACGTGAGGATAAAATTGTCCAAAAATATTTTCTCACTTTTATATACGGTAAGATAAGATAAGAAGTTAGTGATATAGTGTTTCTAGATTTCTCCCTCTGAATGAAATTTTTCTTTTTAACTTTTCTTTTCAATGCATGTTAAATTAAAAAGCACATAAAAAATTATTGGGTTAATTTGAGACTTATTTTTTCTTGCAATTAACTTTTTAAGATTTTCAGTTAAAAATAAGTAGTAAACATCTTTAAAGAGATCATTCAAATAGCTAAAAAAACTTTTATATGAATAATTGGGATAATAAAGACAAACTAGTTAAAAAAAACTTTTCATATCAATAATTGTGATAATAAATATATTTTAAGGACAATGTAAGAAATTTAAAAAATCATTAGGAATAATATTATCTAAAAATATTTCTTTAAGTTCAATACTTTTATACATAATATAGATAAATAATTTTCAGCTCATTTATTACAAAAAGTTGAACTAGTAGTTGTACTTTTTAGATTATCATAGTTGGACAACATGCATTCTCGTTCTTCCAAAACTTTTTCTTGAACAAATTAGATATGTAAGTTTGACTTTCAATAATATTGAAGTCTCTAAGTATTTTCAAACTTTTCAATCTGGTCATTATGTTAACCACAAAATTTGATTTTTTTTTGTTGATTATCTAAATAACAGAAACATTCCTGAATGTAAATTATAATAATCAAAGTTATTTGTTGTAACAGATGCTTTATAAATAATAAATAAAATAATATTTTTAGCATAGTTCGGTCAATTTAATTGTCTATGTCGATGACTATCTCATTATCATCATCATACTCTAAACCAACACAACCAACTTAGCTTGGAAACCATTTTCAACACCGACGAAGTCACCGGGCTAGCCCTTCAATATCATGGCGCATTACCTCCTAGGATATAGCCATTTTCACAGTTGCCATGTATCTCTTAAGATAAAGCCTCTTCATCACGAGATACTATCTTTAGAATAGAGTGGCCTATAACTCTCTGTCGAAACAGAGTCATATTCTCTCATCTTAAGACATTCCACTTCCTCTTAGAGTAAATCTCCTCTACACGGGATGCTTCCTTTTGGGTAGTGTCATATCACCCTCTATCGATGCAAAGCCACCAAACTCTCACCAATACCTTATATTTCTAGACGCTTCAAATCACTAATTTTCCTATACAAAATATGATTCTCATTCAATACAAAATATCACATAATATCTTTATTAAAACAAACTTATAAAATAGGAAGCTTGAAAACCAGGAATTTGAGGCACCAAATTCTAACAATCTCCACCTTGACTCAAATTCCACATCCTTAAACCATTATTAATGTTGGAACTCCACCTTTAACCAAATCATATTCAAATCATGATCGTTGAGTTTTGAAACAATAATTGGTTTATAGAAAAGTCACAACTCCTCGATTGAACTAGAGCCAACTCATTAGCTTGAAAATAGTTTTCAACACCAACGAAGTCATCTGAGTAACCTCTAAATTCTTAGGTATAGTGGCCTCAAAGTATGTGTAAAGATATTTTATTTGAAAATTAAAAACATTTCTTATAATTGTATTCTCTGAATTATTATTGAATAATTAATATAAATATCTAAAAATTATATATGCATTAATGAGATCATGATCTTGTATTAGTACAAGAAGATTAAGATCATTGATAATAAATAAAATAATTCATAACGTAATAAAATATAGAATCTTTAATGAATAGTTACTAGTACGGTTCACTAAGTATTTTGAATGCATGTTATCTAGATCAAGATCGCTGATGTGAATAGACATCTTAGTGAAGATACTTTATATGATTAGATTATATAGGATAAGACCGATGTGAATTAATATCTTTATTAACTTACTGTTTATCATAAAGATTTAATACACATCAAATTAGATTATCAAATGTAGATTAGTCTAAATCTTGAGTAGTCATGAACTCTTATACATGTCTACTAGATCTTTTGATTCACTCATTAAGGTTTGTTTGTAAAATAGACTAGTGACTTTTGTTTTAGAAAATGAGTGACATGGATGGATGTGAACATGATCTTATAAGATTTAAAATCCAAGCTTGCCTAATGGATCATATATTGGTTTTCTTAAGTGTTAATTATTGAACTGAATGGTTATTGAGCTCAAATTTATATACGGTTATAAATTAATCATTCACTATTGAATTAATGGTACTTAAGGATGAAAAGATAATTAGAAGGATAAAATAATAATTTTAATCAGCTTTAATTTACGAACTAATAATTAGAAGACATAACTACATGAAGCAATTATATCAATAGACTACACGAGATTACTCTACAAATATATTCTGTAATTACTAAGAGTGTAATTTCATATTTATAGTGGAGTGATAATGAAATTCATAAATGTGAATATTTAATTAATGAGTTTAATTAATAATATGATTTATTGAAACTTAGAATTATGGGTCAATGGTCCCCAAGCCATCTCTATATTATACAGTCTAAAGTGTGAATGTTTCAAGGCAAAAGAAATGAACTAGCTTACAAATGAATAATTTTTAGGGGCAAATATATAATTATGAGATAATTATGTGTTATTAATGAATTAAGAATTAATTAATTAAATTACTTATTATAATTTTCTGAAATTATAATTAATTAACTATATATCGATTAGTTATGAATTAATCGATGATGAGACAATATATTTGATTTATGAAATTAAATAGTGTTAGATTATTATGAGATAATAATTTAATTTTGAATTAACTGATTGATTAATTTTAAATTAACAGATAAGTTAGTTGTTAGATTTTTATCAGATATGTTAGTTTGAATTAACTGATATTTATGATTATTTGAAATAATACATAGATATTTATCTCATTAAATAATAAATTTAAAAATTATCAGGTATCATATCGGACTACCACATGCCAATCACTGATTTAGAATTAAAGATTGGCGTGACACACTACAGCGCCACACGACATTGCAGTGTGGCACAGACTGTAGTGGGTCGCACTACAGTGACACATTTATAATTAATTTATTATTTTATGAAAACTATAAACTTAATGAGCCTTGACCTAGAATATATATAGATAATATCTTATTGGCCTAAGGAGACATCTGACTGATTAATTGTTAATCAAAACTCTACGAATTCTCTAATTCTCTCTCAGAGTTTTGTCTTAAAAGTCCTTATCAAAATATCTAGATCTCATGTGTTGAGTACATCTAGATATAAAAAATTGTTCTTGATTCATTCTACATGCACACACACATCATAGTGTGTTTGATGATTGATTTGAAGATCTTGAAGTGGATCTCAAAGTCTATTCATCGTGAAATTGAACGTTTGTTAATTTTATAAGAAGATAGCGAGGACACTTGATAGACTTCAAGAGGTAAATTTTTTTTCTTTGAATGTCTATTAATATAATGTATAGATATATAATGAATCCATGTGAAAAATAATTTTTCACGAAATAATTTTTCACGAAATAAGTTTTTTGGATATGTGGCGTCGTGATTATTTTTCAATCAATAAAATTTTCAAACCTCCTCCGCTGCGCGCGCCGTGATTCTAATAATTGTATCAGAATGGTCTTAATATATGTATACATTAAATATTGTGTGAGTTTTCTTACATTATTTAATATATATTTTGATATATATAAATGAGTTGATAATTATATTTTTTTAATATATAATTAATGATAAATTATTAATTGTACGATAATTTTTAAGTTTAGAATTCACTTGATGACTTGATTGTGATAATTAGTGTTACTGAAATTAAATTGATGAATGACTATGACAATAATTTAGAGCACAAAAAGTAAACTTCCTTCCAAAACAATCACGTCAACTCTTTATCTGATTTAAACGACCAGGTATAGCATCACATTTGACACTTGAGGAAGGTACAGCCCAACTATGAGGTACATCAGCAGGTGTTACAATAATACGTAGATGAGTTTTGGCTGGTACAACCACTCTATTGTCCACTTCTAATAAACATGATTGACCCAATTCTAGATCATCTTCTGGAATCGTATAACTGTCAAAAGTGAGTGACTGTTCATCGGAACTGTTATAGTCTGAATACTCATAAGTCCGATACCAATGATCTGCTCCGTCTGCTGGTATAACATAGATGTCTTCTCTGGCAATAGCCAATCAAGAAGCCAAAGCAGGAGCCAGTACACCGGACGAGGAATCCCTTACTTGTTCGGCTGGCGGATGCAGTATAATACGAGAATGTATAAGTCAAGTTCGGCCTAATGTGCTTTTAAAACTAAATATCAAGTCGTGTCATCATTTCTTAACTTTTATAACAAGATAAAATGCTAATAAATTTAGTCTACAACGCACAAGAACCGCAGTGTTTTCTTTTCATAATTCTAGTGCATTAAAATCCGACATAAAAATATTAGTGTTGAATAATCCCTCTCTAAACTCGAGACATAACCTTCCACTAGTACAAAATTCTTGACAGATTTATCAATTCTTTATTAACTATTTTGACGTCTTAAAATGATTACATGTAATTTAATATATGATTAAGAATTTTGTCTCCAGGCAAATAAGTGCATATGGTTTGATTAATTAATTATGATATTAAAGAATGGAGATGTTGCTTTCTAATTGGAAATTTTGTCGGCTTCTACTGTCCTATATACACATGCATACCATCCAAATAGTTATTGCAATTCTCTAACGGGTAGCTCATTTTTTGCTTTAATTTTTAAAATGAATTATTTTAAGAGTGATACTACTATTTGATAGAATGGTGTTTAAGAGATCGAACTATGCATAAGTGACACTTAATTTTTTAATGTTCATCCATCTATATAATTTTAGTAATTTATTGAGGTAAAATTGATGCATTTGTTTAGACAGACCTAGAATTTTTTAAATATGAATCTATGTTTTATTTGGACTATATATATTTTCTCATTTTCTGAGTCAGTAAGGTTCATTTTGTATAGTCTTATATTATTTCAAGCACTACTTACTCTACATCTTCTTATTACGGCAAAGAAATACTGTTTTGATGTCTTTAATGAAGAATGAATTCGGACTTGTTGAGAAAATAAAATCTTTCAACTAAAACTCAAATGCAAAAATATTGATTTAGTCATGAATCATAAGGCAACTAATAACAATTCACCAACGGTACCATCAGAGTATATAAACGTTTATCTGTAACAAACTAGATAGTCTCTATATCATGATTGTACTTGGTTTCCAATCCAAATTGTTCATTTTTAAAAGGTACAAAATTCATAATACTTCACCTTATATAAGCAACAATTTCCCATACCCTTAAAGAACCAAATATTTATTAATCATTTGTATCATATATATATTTCAAGACATAATTTAATCTCAAATTTAAATTAAATATTATAATTAAGACGCATGTCAATTGATAATATGAAGGAGAACTTAATATTTAATAACCCTCGCAAATATTTTCTCCTTATATAGTACTAACTTATATCATTTTATTCTGTGAGTAAATTAATATGCATATTAATTCATCAAATATCAAGGAAAAAATAGATAAATATAAATAAATTACTGAACTAATATCCACGAGAACTTATGTTAAAGCTGGTGTAGGAGGGAAGGTAAAATGTGAAACTTTGAGAGTGGAATTTCGAGAAATGTAAGAGCCACTGTGACGTTAATAGAGTCAATTTGCTGCTCATGGACAGCCCTTTTGGATGCCCCGTTTCACTCAAAATTTTGAAAATTGTTTTCTAATGTATATATATGAATCAAGATTCTCCCATGTCTCACTCAACACGAAGGCATCATGTTAAATCTGAACTCATCATCTTGACAGATGTGTTAAGATGATCATAATCATGCGAACGACACGATTTTAAAAACATAACCCTCCTCCCGTTAGATCGGATCTATTTCCAGGATATATGATGCTTGCGTGTAACTTCTAACCTATTTACTTATTGTTCGGCAAGTCCACATCATCTATGATTGGTTCCTCAAATTTCGCAGCCCATAAAATATGAGATAAATGCCTACTTCTTGTTATATAAAAAATAGAGGAAGTCGATAACTTGGTATCGCATATGTACATCTTACGTTAAATATGTAGAATTAATATAACAATTTTGTCTCTCACATCATTGATATAGTTTGCTTATATAGTTATTCCATGTGAAAACTGAGAAATAAGTTAATTTTGTTAAAAATATATTAAGTTATATGTGAAAAGATAAGATATCTATATAACCGATTCGATGCAATAATTATTCTAGCCTGAAACATAAATCGGATAAGTTGTTTCGAGCTTAACTGAGTTCGAGTTTGAATATTTAAAAAATTGATTTTAATGTTTCTAGAATTAGGAAAAATGAGATGTAATACAATTTCGGTATTACTATTGGGGGTTATACATTCAAAGCATATGTATTGACATTTTGATATAAAATTTAATGAGGATTGCATTTTTCTTATAATTATTTTTTTAAAAATATTATTAAATAATTTATATAAATATCTGAAAATTCAATATTCATTAATGAGACTATGATCTTGTATTAGTACGAGAGGATTAAGATCATAGATAATGAATATTGTCAGCACTATATTAAAGTATGAAATCTGTAATGAATGGTTGCGAGTACGGTTCCCTAAATATTATGAATATGTGTGATCTAGATCCGGATCATTGATTTGTATAGACATCTTAATGAAGGTACTTTTTATAATGAGAAAATATATGACTGGACCGATATGAATTAATATATTCATTAACGTGCCGTTTATTATAAAGATTTAATACACATCAATTCGATGATGATATGTAGATCAGTCTGAATCCTGAGTAGTCATGAACGTAACTTTTGTTTTGGAGATTCAGTGTTGTGGTTGGCTGGAAACATGATATTACAAGATTTGGAATCCAAACTTTCCTAACGGATCGTATATCGGTTCCCTTAAGTGTTAGTTTTAAAACTGAATAGTTATTGAGCTCAAATTTATAATAAAATTATAAATTAGTCATTCAGTAGTGGATTAATGGTACTTAAGGATCAAGAGGTATTTAGAATGGTAAAGCGGTAATTTTGACTAGCTATAATTTATGAATCAATAATTGGAGGATATAACTACATGAAATAATTATATCAGTAGACTACATGAGAATACTCTATAAACACATTCTATAATCACTAAGAGTTCAATTCCATATTTATAGTGGAGTAATAATCGAATTAGTAAATATTATTTAATTAAAGAGTTTAATTAATAATCTGATTTATTGGAGCTTAGAAATATAGGTCAATGGTTCTCAAGTCACATATGTACTATGCAGTCCACGGTGTGAATATCTCAGGACACGAGAAAAGAACTCACTTGCAAAAGAAATTTTTAAGTTTGGGGCAAGTACATAATTATAAGACAATTACGTGTGATTAATTAATTAATAATAGATTAATTGAATTATACATATATATAATTATATGTATATAAATAATTATCGATTATTATTTTAATTATAGATAAGTGAGATAGAATATCTAATTTGTTAAATTAGATAATTAAATTATTATTAGATAAAATTTTGAATCAATTAAATATGTTATTTGTGAAATAACAGATAAATTAGTTGATATGAATAATAAAATATGTTAATTTTGAATTAACTGATATCTAAATATTTATCTGATTAAAATAAATATTTAATGCATAGTAATTGTCACGTGTCAATTATTGATTGGGTATTAGAGATGAACATGGACTACTGTAGTACCACGTGATACATAGTAGTGTAGGTGTAACACTGTAATGCCACATGGCACTGCAATGGTACCCTGAGACACAGTGTCATGAGGCACTGTACTACCTCACGGCACACTGCAGTGCCGTGTGACACTGTAGTTGTGCATAGTTATAGTGGGCCCACTACAATATGTAATTTGACCGACAATATTATTTGAGTCATATACCACTTCGAACGGTCTTTCTTTGGTTGCCGAATGAGAAATGGTATTGTACCACTATTCTACCCATGGTATCCAACGTACCCATTCCCTTGGTCTATCGCCTGTAAAGCATCCCAGGTAATTCTCTAAGCATCGGTTAACCACCTCGGTCTGACCATCTGGGGGTGGAAAGCTGTATTCATGTTAAATTGTGTCCCTTGTAAACGAAAGAGCTCCTGCCAGAAATGGCTAATGAAGATCGGGTCCCCTGTCGCTGACAATTGAGTGTAGCATTCCATGCAATGAAGATATTCTCGAAAAAGATCTGAGCGAGTCTTGCCCATTATCTAAAAAATTTACAGATATTTTTATAATGGCCTCAGTTGATGAATGAGTTTATCAGTTCATTTAAAAATCGAATTGAGAACACAGTTGGTATTAGAGTGATTTTGCTATGTGATAAGTAGTTATCCAAAACACTGAAAGAATAATCATCGCATTCTTTTAGAGAATCGTCTCATTAAAGTCCTTCTCAGTAAATCTCTAGATCTCACGTGCTGAGTACATCTAGAGACAAAAAAGTGTCTTGTAATATCCTACATACCCACACACATCCTAGTGCGTTGAAGATTGACTTGGAAGATCTTGACGTGGATTTCAGAGTCTACTAATCATTGAAATGGTTCGCGGGAGGAATGATCGATCGGTTTTGCAAGGACGCTTGATATTGACTACAAAGTGTATATGTAAATTTAGAAAAAAAGTAAGAAAAAAGATAGTAAATGACTTTGAAAATTGGTAATATTAAGTCATAAGTAATTAATTTTGCACCTTTCAAAAATTCAAAAATTATTTTTCTTAGTTAGTGAAGTTCATGTAAGTTATAAATTAAAAAAATCATTTAAATAAAAAATCATTTTAAGATATAAATTAAAAAATAACTTTGTTTTTCTTAGTCCAATGTAGTCCCCCCTAAAAGGAGGGGACTAAATTATCCCATGTGGGTGGGACTAAAGAGTCTCACCGTATTAACTAGTACGGGCTCCATATTTTTTTCAAATGTCGGACAGTACTAAAATAGTACTGTCCTGCTTTTAGTACTGTACAGTAAGGGCTACCAAACAAGCCTTTAATGTGTAAATATATAATGTATCAAGACTGATTGAAAAAGTTTTTTATTTGGTTATCGTGGCGTTGCGTAAGTTTTGTTTTATTAAAATATTTGATGTTTATTAAAAGTTTAATTTTTTAATGGTCTCGAGCCACACGCTTCCACCTCGCACGCGCCGCGACAACTAACAAGTGGTATCAGAGCGATCTTTATACATTTATATGTTAAATGTTGTTGAATTTTTTTACATTATTCGTATAATATGATATATGTATAAATGAATGGATGGTTATGTTTTTTGAATGTATGGAAAATAATGAATCGTTAATTATATGGTGATTATTGAGTTAGGCTTTGTTCTTTTAATTTTTTCTTAGATCTTGTATAAGCTGTTTTGGGGCGTAGGAACTTTTGTAATTTTATTTTGAATATTTATTGTAATTATTCCGATCGCAAGAAGATGAAGAATGCACGAGATGAACGACGGAGGAAAAAGAAAAGAAATAAGTTTTTTTAAAATTCTGGGGTTGGCACTAGAAATTAGATTTTCGACTCTGGCGCCGCTAATTAAAGCTGACCGGCAATGTTACCGGGATTTACTATTCTGGCAACGTCACCAGAAAATTGACACTGGCATTCAACGGTGGTTGGCGGCAGACGAAGGCCAGTGGCGGATCCGGCGGTGATGGTGGTCGGTAGCAATTATTGTCATATTTAGGGAAGTTTCGTACAAACCCTTATATCAACCAACCCTATCACTGTAGAATTTTATGATAATCATAAGTCTATCAATTAATCTTTAAAATTTTAAAATTAATTACTAATTTTTAATTTTTAATTTTATAATAATTAGAAATTAATAAGTTGATTGTGTTTTACCCAAGTTTGATCAAATCAAATAAAATTTTTATTTGACTAAGTCAAAGTCAACTATTTTTAAAAGGATAATTATAGAAGTTAATTTTAATTAAGAAATTTTTTTTTTCGAATTAAATTAAATTTTGTTCAAAGTTTGAAGATTATGAAGATGGATATCACGAGTAGAAGGCAATATTTCAGAAATACGTATTCTTGAAGTCCCTTTGTAATATTATTTCTTTATATCAAGGGTTGTAATTTTCAAAACCCAATAGTTGCTCAGTCCATTATTATTTTATTTAATTGTTATGTTTGATAATATATTCATGCATTAGTCAATCACATACCATACATGAAAATCACACACAGTCGTATTTGATCATGCATTTCATATGTAGAAACATAATTTATGAGGATTGTCCTAATATGTTTATATATATTATTGTATAAAATCAATTGCATGTAAAATGCTAGGTTTTAATTAGTTAAAACTTGGTAAGCACGCCACACTAAGGGTTATAGTAACCTTTAGGATAACCGACTTTAGTAAAAGAATTTTATTAAAGTTTGATGAATATAATTAATTAGTTAATCTAAGTTTATATAATTATGACTAGGCGTTTTAAAGGGTTGAATAAACTTAGACCAATGAGATTGGCATAACTTATTATTAAATATTCATAGAGTTATTATTTTAACCAGTGATTAATTTAGAATTAATTTATTAGTTAAAATGGAAGCACATAATCCTAAAATAGTGAGTGGGAGAAGGTTGACATGTCAATCTAACATATGGTCTCCATCATTAGTATAACCCTGTAAGGTGCAGTAAGAGCCTCGAGATGATTTTGTTTTCATCCCCCTAAGGAAGGTTTTGAGCTATACCAATACCAAGGTTGGATTTCTTAAGAAGATAAGAGGAAGTGATATAGTTTAGTTTTGACCAACCCTAAAATGAAATAATCTAAATGAAGTCATAGAATCTGAAATGATGAGTTACAATCACAACGTCGCAATTAAACTTTCATTTGGATAGTTGTGAGTTGATCGAACAAGCAATACGTTATTGTTAAAAGAGAAAATATGAGATATTTTAAGTTTT
Source organism: Datisca glomerata (assembly GCA_003255025.1). Classification (NCBI taxonomy): domain Eukaryota; kingdom Viridiplantae; phylum Streptophyta; class Magnoliopsida; order Cucurbitales; family Datiscaceae; genus Datisca; species Datisca glomerata. The sequence continues at coordinate 19,987 of QANY01004517.1, read as the reverse complement.
AATTAAAAATGATGAGAATGTCTCATAGACAGTCTGAGGTTAATTTGACTGATTCTAGGAAAGCACATTATTCGTTTGGTTGTTTTATCGTGATTAATAATTGTTAAATTTGTGTGTTTATCACGTTTACTTTTTGAATTCTAGATAGTTATCAATTATATTGAATCTTGAATGTTTTAAATTTCAGTTATCATTATTATGTCTACCATGGGCAACACCGTTACTGCTTTACTCGCTCTTGAGAAATTGAATGGTGATAATTTCATACGTTGAAAATCAAATATGATCTTAATGTTGATTTATGAGAACCATAAGTTCGCTCTTATCGAGAAATGTCCTGAGGAGCCCCTAAGAATGTTAGGGACAACAATGATGCTTGGATCATATCAAACAACAAGGCAAAATGCCACATGCTTGTGAGCTGAATGATGTTCTGAGAACCAAGCATGAAAGCATGGAGACTACCTATGAGATGATAGAATCTCTACAGACGATGTTTGTGCAGCAGTCTGATCAAAGTCATCATGAGACCACTAGGAGCTATATGACGACTAAGATAAGAAAAGGTACTTCTGTGCGAGAATATGTATTGAACATGATCAATATAATACACGAGGTAGAAGTACATGGGGCGACCATTGACGAGCAGACTCAAGTTAGCATTATACTTGAGTCTCTCACACCATCTTTTTCTGCGTTCACAACCAATTATGTTGTGAACAAGTTATAATTCAACATGACTCAATAATGAACTGCAGACTTTTGAGTACTCAACCTTAATATGACCAAAGAGGGTGAGGCAAATGTTGTTGAGCAAAAACATTCTTTCAATATTGTAAAGAACAAGAAAAGGAAGAAGAACAATGGTAAGGACAAGAGTAAGAACAAAAGAGGAAAGAAAGCCAAGACATCGCTGAAATTCAAGAAGAATAAGAACGACAACAAGCCTAAGAGAAAATGTTTCCACTGTGGGATTGAAGGTCATTGGAAGAGAAACTATAACAAGTATCTCTCTGAGCTAAAGAAGAAAGGTAAATATGATTTACTTATATTTGAAGCTTTCTTAGTGGAATATGATTTCTCGTCCTAGATACTTGATTCAGGAGTCACTAACCATTTATGTTCTTCTTTGCAGATGCTTGATTCGTCAAGGGAGTTGGCTGATGACGAGGTCATTTTGAGAGCTGGCAGTGGTGCGCTTGTGTCAGCTAAAATATTAGGGACAATCAGTTTACTTTTTGGATATAATTATTTAGTATTGAACAATGTTTCTTTTATTAATAGAAATTTTATTATTTCTAAGAATGGATTCGACATTTGTCATGCTAAAGTTATAAACGTATTGTATATGCTTAAACTGACAGAACACGTGTTAAATAATTCTAAATTATTTAAAGTAGCAAAACCTAAAAGTAACAAACGACAAAGAGTTTCACATAATGATGATAACACATATCTTTGGCATCTTAGGTTGGGACATATTAATCTAGAAAAGGTTAAACATGTAAATAGAACATGGTGCTTTGAGAGAACTAAAAGTTGAAACTCTTCCTGTTTGTGAATCTGTCTAGAGGTTAAAATGACCAAGAGACATTTCTCTAGAAAGGGTCAAAGAGACAAGGAACCACTTGAGCTAGTACATAGTAATGTCTCTAGACCGATTATGTACACGCTAGAAGTGTGTATGAGTATTTTGTCACTTTCATAGACGATTAATCAAGATATAGTTATACTTATGTAATCCAAATAAATTCTGTAACTTTTGGAAAGTTTAGAGACTTCAAAATTGAATCTAAAAAGTAATTAGGTAAATCATTAAAAACCATTTGATCAGATTGAGGTGGTGAATACTTGAATTTAAAATTCAAGGATTACTTGCTGGAGTATGGAATCCTATATCAACTCACAACACCTGGAATGCCACAACAAAATGGTGTTTCAAAAAGGAGAAATCGTACATTATTGGATATGGTTAGGTCGATGTTAAGCTACTCATCACTAACACTTACATTTTGGGGATATGCATTACACACAGCTACATACATTTTGAATGTAGTGCATTTTAAGTTTGTAAACAATACACCATTACAGTCATGGAATGGCTCCAAAATTTGTTTACGTCATGTCCGTATATGAAGGTGTCCAACTCTCATTCTTAGATCCAAGACTGGAAAGTTAGACTCAAGGTCTGAAGTATGCATATTCGTTGGCTATGCTCCAAAAACTAGAGGTGGGTACTTTTATAGTCACAAGAATCAAAATGTGTTTGTATCGACAAATACCACCTTCCTTTAACACGACTATATGGAAAACTACAAATATCGAAGTAAAGTAGTTCTCGAGGAATTAGCGACTGATGAGATCAAACCACCTTCAATTTCTACTGATAAAGAACAAACCAGAGAAACCACAGTTTATACAAAGGAAACCCTTGTACAACGTCGTAGTGGGAGGGTTATGAGACACTGATAAAGATGATCCATTATCTTATGAAGAAGCAATGGTGATCCTGAAAAGGAGAAATAACAAGATGCCATGAAATAGGAAATGAAATCTATGTATTCTAATTCCATCTTGGAACTTGTAGATCCACCTGAAGATGTCAGTCCCATTAGATGTACATGGATCTTCAAGAAGAAAAGATGTGCAGATGGAAAAGTAGAGACTTTAAAGGTATGGTTAGTAGCCAAAGGCTATACATAAAAGGAATGAGTCGATTATGAAAAGACATCTCCTTTATGATCATGCTAAAATCTATTCACATCCTTTTGTCCATAACTGCTAGTTTTGACTATGAGATATGGTAAATGGATGTCAAGATAACGTTTCTGGATGACTCTCTTAAAGAAAGCATCTATATGATGCATCAAGAAGGGTTCGTACAGAAGGGGCAATATTAGAAAGTATGCAAGTTGCTTAAATCCATTTATTGATTAAAGAAAGCATCTATATCTTGAAATCTTACCTTTGATGAGATTATAAAGTATTAAGGCTTCAAGAAAAATGTTGACGAAACATGTGTTCATAAATACATCAAAGATAAGATAGTGGTTTTATTTGTTCTTGATGTTGATGATATTCTACTTATTGGGAATGACGTAGAAACTCTGTCAAAGATAAAGAAGTGGTTAGCTAAGGAATTCCAAATGAAAGATTTGGAAGAAGCGAGTTATGTTCTGGGCATCTAAATCCTAAGATATAGAAAGAATAAGCTCTTGGCCCTTTCTCTTGCATCTTGTAATGATAAGGTGCTGGAGATATTCTCTACGGAGAATTCCAATAAAGGTCAACTACCGACTAGATATTGAATTGTCCTCTCCAAGGAACAATGTCCTAAGACACCTCAGGAGGAAGAGGATACGAGAAAGGTTCCCAATACTTCAGCGGTTGGAAGTCTCATGTATGTCATGTGGTGTACGAGACCAGACATCTGTTATGCAGTGAGAATTGTTAGTCGTTATCAATAGAATCTAGGTTTGGAACACTAGATTGCAGTAAATCATATTCTCAAGTATCTTAGGAGAATGAGAAACTATATGCTTGTTTATTCAGGTGGAGACCTGAACCCCACTAGATATATTGATTCTGACTTTCAATCAGACATAGACAATCAAAAATCGACATCTGGATCAGTATTCACCATAGGTGGATGAGCTGTAGTCTGAAAAAGTATTAAACAATCCAACATTACAGATTTCACTATGGAAGCCGAATATATAACGGCTTGTGAAGCTGCAAAAGAAGCGGTATGGCTCAGAAAGTTCAATACTGATCTGAAAGTAGTTCCAGATATGGATAAGCCACTGATCTTGTCACAGTGGGGCAGTAGTGAATTCTAAGGAACTGAGGAGTCACAAGAAGGGCAAGTACATAGAGAGGAAATATCATCTTTTAAAAGAGATCGTGCATCGATATGATGACTGTTATGAAGATAGTGTCGGAACTGAACCTGGCTTATCCTTTTACAAAGACACTTCCTGCGAAGTCATTGAGGGTCACGTGCATAACATGAGATTGAGAGAAATGTCACATTTGCTTTAGCATAAGTGGGAGATTGTTGGGGATTATGCCCTCAAAATATGTGTAGTGACATTTTGATATGAAATTTAATGAAGATTACATTTTTCTTATAATTATTTTTTTTAATTATTATTGAATGATTTATATAAGTATCTGAAGATTCCATATTCATTAATAATACTATTACTTGTATTAGTACGAGAGGATTAAGATCGTAGATAATGAATAAAATTGTCAGCAACATATTAAAGTATACAATCTTTAATGAATGGTTACTAGTATGGTTCATTAAGTATTATGAATACGTGTGATCTAGATCAGGATCATTGATGTGTATAGACATCTTAGTGAATATATTTTATATAATGAGATTATATATGACTGGACCGATATGAATTAATATATTTATTAACGTGTTATTTATCATAAAGATTTAATACAAATCAATTAAATGATCATATGTAGATAAGTCTGAATCCTGAGTAGTCATGAACTCATATGCATGTCTACTGAATCTTTTAATTCACTCGTTAAAGTTTATTTATAAAATACGCTGATGACTTTTATTTTAGAGATTCAGTGATGTGGATGGCTGGAAACATGATTTTGGAATCCAAGCTTTCCTAACGGATCGTATATTAGTTTTCTTGAGTGTTAATTCTGAAACCGAATGGTTATTGAGTTCAAATTTATGATAAGATTATAAATTAGCTATTCACTAGTGGATTAATGATACTTAATGATCAAGGGGTATTTAGAAGGGTAAAATAGTAATTTTGACCAACTCTAATTTATGAACCAATAATTGAATGCCAAAACTACATGAATTGATTATATCACTGGGCTACATGAGAATACTCTATAAATACATTCTATAATCATTAAGAGTTCAATTTTCATATTTATAGTGGAGTAATAATGGAATTAATAAATAAGATTATTTAATTAAAGAGTTTAATTAATAATCTAATTTATTAGAACTTAGGATTATAAGTCAATGGTCTCCAAAGTCACCTATGTACTACACAGTTTAGGGTACGAATATATCAGGACATGAGAAAAGTATTGAGTTGTAAAATGAATTTTTAATTTTGGGACAAGTACATAATTATAAGTTAATTATATGTGATTAACTAATTAAGAATTAATTAATTGAATTATTTATATATATATATATATATATATATATATATGTATGTATATAAATTTGAGAAATTATATGTACATATATAAATAATTATTGATTATTTTTTAATTATTGATAAGTGAGACAGAATATCTAATTTATGAAATTAGATAATTAAATTACTATTAGATAATAATTTGAATCAATTAAATCTGTTATTTGTGAAATAACATATAAGTTAGTTGATAGAGATAATCAGATATGTTAATTTTAAATTAACTGATATCTAGATATTTATCTGCTTAAAATAAATATTTAATTCACAGTAATTGTCATGTGTCAATGTCTGATTGAGTATCAGACATTGACATGGAATAATGTAGTGTCACATGGCACTACAGTAGTAAGGGTGTAACATTGTAGTGCCACACGATACTACAGTGGTGCCATGAGGCACTGTGCTATCTCACGGCACACTGCAGTACCGTATGGCACTACAATTGTGCACTGTTACTGTGGACCCACTGCAATTGAAAATTTTATAAATAAATATTATTTCAGTTTATCTATAAAAAATCTGATATGTCATTATCTAAAAAATATACATATATTATTCTAGTGGTCTCAGTTGATGAATGAGTACATCAATTCATAAAAAAATTGAATTGAGAACATAGTTGGTGTCAGGGTGATTTTTCTCTGTGATTAATAGTTAATTTAAACTCTGAAAGAATAATCATCTCGTTCTATTAGAGAATCATCTCACTAGAGGCATTTTCAGTAAATCTCTAGATCTCATGTGTTGAGTACATCTAGAGACATAAAAACTATCTTGTAATATTTCACGTGCCCACACATGTCCTAGTGCGCTGAGAATTGACTTGAAAGATCTTGGTGTGGATATGAGAGTCGACTGATCGTTGAAACGGTTTCGTGGGACGAATGATCGATCTGTTTTGCAAGGACCCTTGATATAGACTACAAGAGGTATATGATTCATAACCTTGTATGTTGTAGATTTAATGTATAAATATATAATGGATCATGACTGATTAAAAAAGAGCTTTCATCAAAAAGTTTTTATTTGGTTATCGTGACGGTGCACAAGTTTTATTTTATTAAAAGATTCAATTTTTGTTAAAAATTTAATTTTTAAATGGCCTCGAGGCACACGCTTCCGTCACGCACGCGCCGTGACAACAAATAATTACATGATATTAAAACGGTGTTAGTTTGAAATTTAACGGCTTTACATTTTTTTATCAACAAAACCTAATGTGAAGAAATGTATGTGTTATTTTTTAAATTAGAATGATGATTGTGTCAATTAAGCACACTATAAAGAATGTCAAAAGAATTTTTCATTTACCTTGTGTACAAGAAATTCTCATATTTTTGTTAAGCATTCTGTTTTATTTCTAAAATCATCGACAAAGTTATTGATATTGTTAAAGATAAATCAGAAATTGATACAATGTACAATATACTGAAAGGCAGAGACATTTCCAACTTCTTTAGGGCCTTCCCTCTCACATCTTTTTACTAGTATGGGGGCCTAGTTTATTTTTTTAGTGGGGTTTTGTTTGGCTTGTCGGTTGTTCGTCTTCGCCAAGTTTTTTTTTGCCTTTGTGTTATTTTTTTGAAGTACGTCTCTTGTATTTTTATATTTATTCATTTTTAATAACTTTTACTCTGTGGTTTTAAGTAGAAGGTGAATGGTATCATTTGACAAACAAAATGAAAGATGAATAGGTTGATCATTGCAAGTGATATGGGTTGATAATAATTATTTTGTCATGTGACATTGATTTTGTTTGAAATATAATTTTATATTTACTAAAAATAAAATCCTGAAAATTATAAATCATAGTGATGATTTAAATATTATTCAAAGCCAGCCTAAATGAGGAAAAAAGGAAAAAAAATAAAAGGAAAAGGAAATAAAGAAAACTCCAAGGAAGAGGAAGATATTTTCAATTTTTTTTTACAGTTAACTGATAGACAAAGTTACTGTGGTTGGGAGGGAGAGTCCAAAAAGCGTGGGGTAGATTTGCTATTACAACGGGTGGGAAAAGAAATGAAATGTGGAAAGGACAAAGGCAATGAAGCAGTTGGTCACATCAGACTTCAGAGGGGGACCTCTTGCTTTGCTTGGGACGTTGTATTTGGAGGTTGAGCTAAGGCTTACAGCCGAGAGAGAGAGAGGAAAATGATGGATCACTATTGTTATTAGTATCAACCCACGCTCCTCCACATGGTTGATGACCTCACTCCGTAAAGTCAACATTTTTCACTAGCTACCATTACATTACAGTGTTTATGTTGTACTGATCTGCCCATTCAGAAATTGATTTATTTATGAATCACTCTAAACGTGAGATAATTTAATTATTAATCAAGTCTTGGTATTACGATATCCGTCTAATACAATATAATTTTTCTGTTTTAAAATGTTACTAATATATGAACTGAAATGTCATCGTCTCTCATTTTGGAGAAGAGAAGTGCATTTAAATAGATTTAGACCTTAAGTGTAAGTCAATGATTCAGATTTATTTTTGCTTATAATATTTTCTTCTTAAAAACTTATTTAGTCGAGATCAATTATTGGAAACAAAAACATTGGTCCAAATTAGACCAACAAGATCCTCTCAGGATGCAGTAGCAAAATTAATTTCATAATTAATGACTTAAACTAGAAAATTATTAGGGAAAGGAAAAACTTTTTCTCTCATTTTCTTTATATATACTAATTTCTAAGATACAAATTGTTCATACCTATGTCTAATCCAGACTGGGTGTGTGGACAGAGAGCAAGTCACTCATCATAAAAGCTTTGAAAATATAGACAGGCTAGTGCGGAGGAAATGATGAACATCATTAGTGATCATAAATAACTGTCAGTGGGAGCACCTCTTTAGGGCTCCCAATAGGTTGTAGCTATGAAGGTTGTGAAACCTCATAATGTGAGAGATGGGTCTAAATGAGATAGGGAGAGAGACGAGAGTGATGAGTGAAACTGTGCAGCCTCCTCTTAGAGGAGGGAGTGAATCCCCTTATATGGACAAAGGGAGGGGAAACTCTAACCTAGGTGACCCTGGGTGATTGATACACATGCTAGTGTCAAAGTTATGCCAATATATTCAAGGAGTAAAATAGGCGTCTAAGGATGTCATGCGGTAAACTGACATGATAATCTTATCATAATCCTACCAAGTCATATACCGTCAAGTCATTTCAAAGGCAATAAGATCCATGCAAACCTTGTCACTTGACATGGTTACGAGGTAAGGTCAGAGGTAGCCACGATAGCAAGACCCATAACAGCACCCACGGCGGAGATTGGGGGATCCACCCATGCGCAAAGGCGGTGGAGCCTGCATAGAGGTTAATCTTAGCACTCCCACGGGCGAGGACATCATAAAGGTGGCACAAAGCGTAGTTTTTGCCTAAAGGTATAGGCAAGAACTCCCATTGGGGGTAGGCATCACAAGGGAAGTACACACACAGAAGGCCTTCGTAGAGGTACATGCTATAGCACTTAGGGGTGTTCAAAAACCGTCCAGACCGTTTAATCCGAACTGGTCTGAACTAAAATTGATCGGTCTTGACGATTTTTTTCTTGTTAATGGTCGATTTGATCCTTTTTTAAGAGATGACTGAAATTTCAGACAGGTACCAAATTTTTGTTAGTTCTTGACCGATCCAACCGGACTGACCATATATTATATATACATATATTTTTTAGGGTTTTAGGTTAAATGAAGTGAAGTCTTTGTGTCCCTCTTGCCTCTCCCTCTCACCTCCTCTCGACTCTCCCTCTCCCTCACCTCAGTTTGCTCAGTCAGTGCCTCTCGCCTCTCCCTTAGCTCAGTCCCCCTCCCTCCCGCCTCTCCCTTTCCCTCAGCTTAGTCTCTCTCCCTCAGCTCAGACTGCCTCTCGCCTCTCCCTCTCACCTCCTTTCACCTCTCCCTCTCGCCTCCTCTCGCATCTCCCTCTCCTTCAGCTCAGATTGCCTCTCGCCTCTCTCTCTCGCCTCCTCTCGTCTCTCCCTCTCCCTCAGCTCAGTCACTCTCCCTTAATAGTTAATCCCTCTCCCTTAATAGTCAATCCCTCTCCCTTAATAGTCATCCCCTCTCACCTCCTCTCACCTCTACCTCTCCCTCAGCTCAGTCCCTCTCCCTCTCCCTTAGTTCGTGAAGTCCGTCCGAACCAATCGTTGATTCTCGGTTTAGTCGGTTTGGATTTTTCTAGATTAATGGTCGATTCGGTCCTCCATATAAGAGGACCGCGATTTTTGGTCTGGTCTTATTTTCTCTAAAAATTCTATCAGACCGACCGTTGAATAACCCCTACTAGCACTCTTATGAGAGACGCATTGCAATAGAGGCCACTACGAGGGAGGCATTACACAAGAGACAAATGCTCCTATAAGGAATGCATTCTACGGGCCACAAGCGCTCCTATGAGTGAGGCATTATAAGGGCGGCAAATTAGATCGGAGCATTACAAGGGCGACATAAAAAGACCAATGGAGGAGGCTTACAAGTCTCGGTCCGTGACCGGTCAACATAGAAATGGTCAAATCTCATCTACTAACAAACATAGCCTTAAAAACTTACAGGTTGAATAAGTGTGATATTTTCCTTTTGGAATCGAAAGATTCTAAGAGAAGTTAGAAAGTAATGAGTTTAGAGATAGACGAATTGTCGGGGGTGCTAGAGGGCATGTTAAACTGATCAAGGGTCATGCTACCATGTCAGGAGCTTTTTTCCCGGTATGATATTAAAAATTTTTGTTGAACTAATAAACACATTGTTGAACCCTCTCAGTAAATTTGCTAGATTATCTGAAATATATATTGACCACCTAATTTTTAGGATTTTCAATATTTTTTTAATCTCAAATTTTGAACCTCAAGCACATTTATCGAACAATCCTATACATTGTTGAAATCATGATATCTGAAATTGCAAAAAAACACACTCGATATTAAAAGAATTTTCCACTGATCAAATGAAGCAGTGCAGTATTATGTGATGACATGGATCCAACTCATTGGTCGCTAAACATTGTTGGTTCCTTCTGACTTGGCCTACATTATGATCTTAATTTAGCCAATTATATAGTGCCACTTGTGCAACCCAGCTTCTTGAGATCATAACCCTCACAATTATTTGGAAGACTGCCGCAACAGAAGCCTGGTCGGTTTCACCAACAAGTTGACCCCACCACATCAAGTTGTAACTTGAATCTGGACCGTTGCTTTAACGGCAAACTAGCATTTCTAATTTCTATTTTCTCAGTAAACATTTCACAGTACATTCTCAGTTTATCATAATGTAAAAACCATGTAATATTAGAAAGATTTCATGTTTCTTATTTACCTTTGTCTTCAAATACATACCTCATGTATCTACTCGTCAATGTAATTTTTACTTAGATATCCTTCAACTGTATCGGATATCTAAGTAACTATAGTCAAGTATAGCTACGATTAGAGTTGGATTATTTCTAATAGTTTTGTTTTACCCGATTATATAATTAGTCCGATTGAACATCAAAAATTAATCGTAAGAGATTGAAGAGTAATTTCTTTAATGTATTTTTTCGTGGTAATGAAATTTATTTTGATAAAAACATGACTTATACATGATCAATTTATATAAAAAATGTGAATTCCTAAAAAATTGAGATTTCAAATAATTAAAAATGTATTTTACCCAAAATAAATATTGTGATCTCCTCTAATTAAGATGATGATGTGATTTAGATCAAAGCAGGTGCATTTGTTGGAATTTCATCATTGAGCAGTGCAGTACAGGCAAGCTTCCATCATATGTCATCAGCTGCTACTGCTAGGCTCTGTTTCTTTTTTCTGACTAAAAACAAAAAGTAATTAAAAATTACATTTTATTAATCTTTTTTTTGTTACTAATATTTTATTATTTTAAACTTAAAAAAATAATACAAGAACAGATGGGACTGATTTTCTTTCTATTAAAATAAGAGGTGTACTTTCCATTTAAGTTTGAGTATCCACGAACACCATACCCGCCAATCAAACCCCACCACCTTCATCTCTCATCTCTCTCTGCTATATTCTCTCTTTCTCTCTCTACTTCATTCCTCTCTGCCCAAAGTTTCTCTCTCTTTTTCCCAATTTTAGATTTAGGTCCATTCCTTGAAGCTTGCTTGCTTTTTTATGATTCAATTTCTCCTCTTTCCTTGTTGCTCAATTCTCAAGGAAAGAGTTGAAAAGAACAGATCTTTCAGTAGTCAGTACCTTTTTCTACTTCCTCTGTTACTTCAGATTCTCTCTCTTTCTTTTTCCCCAATTGGGTTTTCCATAATTCCCAGCTTCATCTTCGTGGAAAATTTTCTGGGTCATTCTCTCTTTTCCTTCTGTTTCTGTTTGTCTCCCTAGAAATTATTTTTCCCAGATTACATTTAAATTTTTTTTTCAGGACGATTTGTTTTAATTTGTAAAAAGCCATCTTCTTTTCTAGATTCCTCAGCCCACACTCTCACAACAAAAGAAAATAAAAGAAAAGAAAATCCGATTCCTCTTAAATTCTTCTTGATTTAACTTTAACACCCATGTAGTGATATTCTTACTGTGAAGAAAAGAAACTCACACCCTCTCTGCATTTCCTCTGGTTCCTTCCTCTGTCTCTTAACCGTGAATTTGTTCTTATAAGCTGATATGGCACTACTGTAATTTGTGGAAGATATTGAGGTCAATGAAGTGGGAAATGGAAATTCTCTCTCCCACTCCAAGTCCATATCTCTCAGGGGCAAACTGGGTAATTGAAGAGAGCAACAACGACGGCACGAAATGGACTGCGGCCGAGAACAAGATGTTCGAGAATGCTTTGGCGGTGTACGACGAGGACACGCCGGATAGGTGGCACAAGGTGGCGGCGATGATTCCGGGGAAGACAGTAGGGGATGTGATGAAGCATTACAGGGAATTGGAAGTTGATGTGAGTAATATAGAAGCTGGGTTGATTCCGATTCCAGGTTATGGAGCATCGGAATTCACATTGGAATGGGTGGACAGCCATTGCTATGATGGGTTTAAACAATCTTATAGTCTTGGAGGAAAGAGATCTTCTTCTACAAGACCTTCTGATCAGGAAAGAAAGAAAGGTGTCCCTTGGACTGAAGAAGAGCATAAGTAAGTCTTCTTCTTTTTATTTTTTATTCTTTGGGTTATATTATCCAACTGAATTTAGTATCTGTACTGTTCTATGCAAAAATCTGATAAATTTACCCTCTTTTCAGACACTATTTTTAAGTGTTTATTTATTCAATCTATTACCACTGTACAAATATGGTCAATGAGTTACTCGTGTAGTGAAATTTAATATGTGACATTTAAATGAAATTAAGTTTTTTTTTGGTACTGTCGGGCATCTGACTTAAAGTAACTTAATCTAATTTTTTTTTCAAGTTTTTTTATTTATATGTGACATTTCAATGAACTTAAGTTTATTGGTTCTCCCTAGTATGGATCTCAATTTAGTATAAATTCACTGATCCAATTTATCTTTTTAAAATTATTTTGGATTAAAATTATTTATGAAAGATAATTAAATAATTAAGTGTAAAAGTTTTTTGACATTTAACCTTTTTAGTACATGATGGACTACAAATGTATGTGGTTTGAAGAAAAACATATTAATGTTATAGATATATGTATGGATATAGCTTTTCCTCGAGTTTGTATCAGTCAAAATTCTAGTTTTTTTTAATTGATTTCATGAATTTCTCCACAGGCTGTTTCTGATGGGATTGAAGAAATATGGAAAAGGGGATTGGAGGAACATCTCAAGAAATTACGTCGTAACTCGAACGCCAACACAAGTAGCTAGTCATGCTCAGAAATACTTCATCAGGCAGCTTTCTGGAGGGAAAGACAAGAGACGAGCAAGCATTCACGACATAACAACTGTTAATCTTAATGACATGACGAGATCTCCTTCGCCAGACGACAAAAAACCCCCTCCGATACACCATTCTAGTATGCTACCTCACCACCAAAATTCAACTGCAATGGAAATAAGTACACATTTCGATTGGACAACCCACCAGAATGGAAACATGTTCATGTCGTCTCCTTTTGGGTTCAACTCGTTTGGGATCAAAACGGAGCCTCAAAGTCTTCAAAGAGAAGCTCCTCATGAATCCTACATTGGTCCTCATAACTTGGTCTTCCAGATTCATCCTCGTGGATGATATAAGCTAGCTTGTTTATGTTTTCATTGTGATCTTTTCTCAATTTATTACTTTAGCTTTGTTGTGTTCTGAATTTGTCGAACACGACTCGATGAAGAGAAATTACGCTGGATTGAGCTCCTTGAAATGGAAAATAAAATTCTGATCCATTGAATCATTTTACCCAAATGTGACATTTTCCACAAAAGGACTGACTAAGTTAACATTCTAACGTTAGGATAAGCATTTGCTAAATTGCAATCTAACAAAATATGTTGGCTACATCATAGTTTAACAGACACAACCAGAATGACAACTTAATATTTTCTTCTTTAAAAAATTAAAATAATCTAGAGTCCGAATTTTATTTTTTCTTTTACCTAATGTTTTGTTAGGTCCTTAGAAAAGAAAGACCCAATATAATTAGTGAGGATGAGCCGGAAAAGGGGCAAAAATGAGTTGGTTAGGGGAGAGAGAAATAAGATACTGACTAGACAAGTTAGTTAGGTTTTTGTAATCATGATTGTTGGGTAGTGGCTATTTTAGAAGAGACTAAGCCCTCGAACATCTTGGTATATGAGTGTAAGTTCACTATTCTTGGTGAAGTTCACTATTGTTGAGTATCCAAGATTGTTTTTCTTCATTGTTTAAGACTGTAGCTTCTCTGTTTTCACTATTTGAGCTGCTGTTATTGTTAGAATAGTGTTTGTTTGCAGGAAAACTCTTATCAAATTAGTTTGTCTGCAGGGAAACTCCTATCATGTTTATCCCTAATTTTTTCTCAACCATATAATGAAAAAGGCCATTGATAAATTCAATTTGTGATATAAATGATGAGAATTTGTAGGGATGTAAAAGTTGATGTGTTCAAGTGGAGAAAAAATGGATATTGTTGACTCTAACTATATCCAATTTTTTTATACCTAAAGAAAAAAATTCCTCAAAGATAAGGTTTTTTATGGAGAATCTTATAATGCATCTGCAAGTAGCTAGACAATTTGAAGGATATGGTAAATAAAGTGATTTAGTATAGATTTGGGTATCTTTATTTTGGTTAATTCCATTGCTTAGAATGTTTCAACAGGGAACTTTTATATATATATATATATATATATATCAGGCTACTTTGAACTATTTTAGTACTTATAATATCGATTTTATTTCAAGGAAAATCAATTGAAATACTAATAGAAATAACATTTTTGGTATTTTTTACAATGAAACGTGAAAGTTATATAGATGAAAAGTAAATTCCGGATCAAATAAAGATAAAAACTCATTATGACCAGTTCATATTTTTTGAATGGGATATTTATTATATGTTTTCATTGGTTAATATTTTTTTTAAGTAAGATAAGATTTGAATTGGAAACATAATCAATGGAGATGTGAAAAAAGAATCATCTCTCCTTGTTTATTTGGACTAGAGATTCTCTACAATCTTGTTTATTTTCAGCCCAGATAAGAATCAACAATGTTATCATTACCCAATAAAAACCAAGATTCAGGTTTGATTAGCGATAAATTAATTAGTAATTAGTGGCTAATCATACGGAATCAGTCCTTTTTTATTCTAAAATATGTTTACCTGCTAGATTTATTTTTGTCAATGGAGGCAGGCTTTGCGACCCTATGAAATAGTTTTTAAACATTCTAAATTTGTACGGTAACAACCTATTGAATAGTTGTTTTTTGGGGTATTGGATTAAGAATCTTTCTGCCTATTAAGTGCTATGTTTGAATGATGACAGATTATCTTGTAAGGATAAAGTGATAATTACCAGTGAGAATTAATTTAAAATGTTCACGAAATTGGTGAAATGTTTTAGGGAAAACTACAAGTCAGTGTTTTAAACTATTAAGTTGATGCCATTTATAATCTTAAACTATTATTTTAATCATTTATAACTTTCAACTTGTCACTTACTGTCAATTATAACCTTCCATCCTTGTACCGTTAGAAATCTGTTAATTAAGTGTAAAACGACGTAGTTTTAAAATATTAAAATTAAAAACTTACTCCATCAAAACTACGTAGTTTTGGACATATATCTTTCTCCCAAACTCAACCAAACCTGATTAACTTGTTTCTCCAAACTCAACCAAACCTGATTAACTTGTTTCTCCAAACTCAACCAAACCCGAAATCCCTTCTTCACCTCCTTCTTCATCTTCTTGAAACACGAAAGCCCTTCTTCTTCGTAAAATCTGATTAACCCTTGTATTTTCTCCAAAGAAGAAAGGGGTGAAGAAGGGGGTAATGGGGTACCTTAATTGTGTTGTTGAAGTTCCTCTGTGTTGGTTTAGCTCTGTACTTTGAAATCATTTCTTTTCACTCTTCTGCATTGTAACGACCTACCTTGAAATTCACTTCCTCCATGAACCAGTTCCCTGAAGCTAAAGGACTCGAGAATGAGCTCTGAGTCGAACGAGCAGATGAAAAATTCTGAAAAAATAGAAGACATTGTTATTTAAAAAAAAGGTAAAACAGATGAATTGTTTAAATTATGAGAGAATTTTCAAATTGAACTTATAAATATCCTGTGTTGCGAACCCTTCTCATTTGACCAGTAAAGAAGCTATTTTCAGGAGATCCCATGACTTGGTTATGAAAATTGTAGACTCTATGAGAGTATCAAACCGAGGTTGAAAGAGAAAACCTAGTTTTCCATTAAAAGAGGCACTACTATAGCTCCTTTGCATAAGCTTTGTCACATTCTCAGCACCATCATAGCTGTGAGGCACAAAGGTTCATTATTATTATAATTAGGCTCAAACCCCAAATTCCATTATTCATTTTTAATCCCTAAACTGTTGAAAGAAGAGAATTCTGCATATCCATCTGATAAATCCGAGTCATTTTCCCAAATCTGCAAATGGATTGCTTGATAAATGCTTGAAATTTCAAATTGTTTACTTAGAGGAGAATTTGAATGAATATTTGGAGAGAATTGGTCAAGGGAATGGGATTTTTCAAATGGGTTTTCATGGTTTGGGTGGTGGTGGTTTGAAACTGCTTGAAAGATGTCAATGGCGGAGTTAGCAAAACGAAGAGAAAGAATCAGAAAATAAAACAATGGGGTAGTGGGGTTTCAGAAGAAGAAGAAGCGGTGAAGAAGAGGTTTCAGGTTTCACGAAGAATAAGAAGAAGGAGACGAAGAAGGGATTTCGGGTTTGGTTGAGTTTGGAGAAACATAGGTTAATCGGGTTGGTTGAATTTGGGAGATATGCCCAAAACTACGTAGTTTTGATGGGGTGAGTTTTTA
This sequence comes from Datisca glomerata, assembly GCA_003255025.1. Classification (NCBI taxonomy): domain Eukaryota; kingdom Viridiplantae; phylum Streptophyta; class Magnoliopsida; order Cucurbitales; family Datiscaceae; genus Datisca; species Datisca glomerata. The sequence goes on along the minus strand of QANY01004517.1, from coordinate 3,355 downwards.
ATTTTAATATTTTAAAACTACGGCGTTTTACACTTAATTAACAGATTTCTAACGGTATAAGGATGGAAAGTTATAATTGACAGTAAGTGACAAGTTGAAGGTTAAAACTGACGAAAATAATACTTCAAGATTATAAATGACAGTAACTTGATAGTTCAAATGACTGATTTGTAGTTTTCCCAATCTTTTATTACCTATAAACATATGTGAAGATGGATACAAATTCTTTATCATTTCTATGAGAATGATAAGATGATATTTAATCGATGATACATATTTAATTTATTAAAAACAAGAAAACTAAGTCATCTTATTTTTGATACATTAAAACATAAAAAAGAAACTGAGATCTTTGCCTAGGTTAGATTGTTTTTGTGTTGGTGTTTTGCTTCGTCTAGTTATTACTGGTCTGCTTTGGTTAGCTTTGCATGGTAGCTCTTTAATTTAGTTCCCGCTCTATAACAATAAAGTACACTACAAGAAAAATGGTTTTCCCTGGCGATTTTACGACAACAGTTATTTCAACCGCAAAAAAAAATCGGTCAAACTTTTGGCGGCTGTTTAAAACCGCCACTCTAAATCAACATACAACAAAGGTTCTTGAAAACTGTCACAAAATGTTTGCAAAAAACATTTTGGTGCATTTTCCTCTTTTTTAGCCGTAATTTTTTCTCAGTTTTACCGGCGGTTTAAAACCGTCGGCAAAAGTACCTTAAATCCCTAACCCCCAATTCACGAATTCACTCTTTCTCTTTCACTTTTTCTCTCATTTTGTTAGATGATTCATAGACGAAGCTCAGATCTGGTCGCTTGTCACTTCCCCAGCGTAGATCTCTGGTCATCCTCGCCATTTATCGACGCTGGTGAGTCTCTATTTAACTATCATTTATGTTCTCTCTCTCTCTGTCTATATCATTTCTGTTCTCACTCTCTGTATCTCTTTCATTTCCTTGTGTTAGATGCCAATGGGTTTATGATTTTACATGTGTATATATCAGTGTTTGTATGAACTATTATACAACTTACTGTCACTTTGTAAAGACCTAGTTATATATCATGTCAGTAGTCTTTGATAACGCTCTACAGATACGGAGTTGAGCTATTTTTATTGTAATGTATAGATAGATGTGAGTTGATTATTCAAAAGAGACCATTAAATTTTCTTATCAATAAATAAAAATCATAAGAAACCAGTAAAGGACAAATAAGTGTTTGAATTGAACCGATGATGAGAAAAGATGGGAAATTGTGAGTTGTTTGCTATATCCAGTTGCATGGGCCCTCCAAAGCCCACCAAAAGAGCGGTTGGTGGCACCGATGTTAAATTTCTGTCAATATGATAAAAATTTACCTATTATGTTATTCCTAGCTCTTAAATACAATCCCATTTCCAACAATGATAAAGTAATACTATTGTTGAGAATAACTTAATTTCATTGTCACTCTGATTTCATGATGGCTTTAATTTTCATTGTATTGAACTATCTATTATAATGTGTTCAGATTGATTTTAATGTGAATAAAAATTGGATTGAAAAATTTCGAGTTAGTCAAGATTATCTTAATGGAGTTTAGGAGTTTCTTGATTTTGCTTTTGAAAGAGTTTCTGTAGAGTGTAAGATTTTGTGTCCATGTAAACATTGTGTGAATACGCTGAGTATAAATAGGGAGAGTGTGCAGGGGCACTTGGTGTGTAATGGGTTTTGCATTGGTTCTACACGTTGGTTTTTCCATGGTAAATCCATATTACAGAATTCAAATGGAGAAGAGTTTTATGAAAGAAATGTGAAACATACATCTGTGTATGAAGCTTGTGATGATAATATGCATTACTTGTTGCATGATGCATTCAAAGTTGTGGATAATGAGAGAGGGGTAAATGATTTGCAAACAGAACCAACTGCTAATAATATGAATGAGCAACTAAATGATGCTCAACACGCAGAGGTGAATAATTTCTCTGATTTAGTTAGAGATAGTAATGAACCTTTATATCCAAAATGAAAAAGTTTTTCAAAACTCTCATTTACAGTGCACCTTTACCACCTCAAGTGTCTTCACGGATTGAGTAATGAGGCACTATCAGGGTTGCTTGAGTTATTGCGTGAAGCTGTATGGAAGTTGCCAAAAACATTTTATGAAGCTGGAAAGATTATTAAAAAAGTTAGGTATTGGGTATGAAAATATACATGCTTGTCCAAATGACTGCATATTATATTAGAAAGATAAAGAACTAGAACAATCATGTGGTACTTTAAGGTGGATAACCAAGGCGGGTGAGAGTACATCTCAATCTCAAGTGAAAAGGAAGAAGAAGCAAAAACATGCTAAAGTAATGTGTTACTTTCCTTTAAAAGCAAGGTTACAGATATTATACATGTCATCTAAAACTGATGAGGATATGAAATGGCATCATGTAGAGCATACCGCAGATGGTGTTTTAAGACATCTTGGTGATTCGACTGCTTGGAAATCATTTGACTCTAGACAAACTGAATTCTCATCCAAACCACGTAATGTCAGAATTAGTTTGGCTAGTGATGGTTTCAACCTATTTGGAACAATGAGTGTTAGTTATAGTATGTGGCCTGTTCTTTTGATTACATATAATTTTCCTCCTTAGATGTGCATGAAACTAACATCATTTATTCTCTACACTCTTATCCCTGGGCCTAAAATTCCTGGTAATAATATTGACATGTATTTGAAACATTTGATAAAAGAATTGAAAGAATTATGGGAAACAGGTGTCGATGCGTATGATGCATCAAGGAATGAAGTTTTTAAGATGCGTGCGGCATTGTTGTGGACGATTAGTGACTTTCTAGGAGTAGATAATTTGTCTGGGTGGAGTACACATTCATGTTTTGCTTGCCCTCATTTTCATTATGAGACAAATTATCAACGGTTGAAATATAGTAAAAAAATCTGTTTCATAGGCCATATGAGAGTTTTAAGGTTTGGCCATAGGTTTCGCAGTGATAGTAAAAATTTTAACGGCGCAATTGAGATTAGACCAGCTCATATTTCTCTTACGGGGTCAGATGTTTTACAATAAGTCCAGGGCCTTAATGTCGCTTTTCGAAAAAGTAAAGAATCTGGTCGAAAATGAAGATCTGGTGATGATAATATGCAATATTGGAAGAAGAGAAGTATATTTTTTCAACTACATTAGTGGGAGTTTAATCTTATACATCATAATTTTGATGTAATGCACATTGAAAAAAATATATGTGATGACATACTAGGGGCGATTCTTAACGATCCATGGAAGAGTAAAGATAATTATAAGGCTCTCCTAGACCTTCAACATATGGGTATTGTAGATACCGTATTTTATCCGGCCTAATACATG